>BMAW01051852.1:1543104-1589565 GCA_019974015.1 Nephila pilipes
AATGTGGCCATGATGTGATCTAGACGTGTGCAAGATAAGTTTAATCTTTATTAACGTCGCGCTTGAAGCGACACGAGGGCTATTGGCGACGGACATCATAATTTTGAACCACGGTCAAGATACGAGGACGACACCTGAGCTGGCAACCCCTCTCCTAACATCCACACCACACCAACGGGAGGTCTTTGGGCCGCGACAGATTTAACGTGCATCAGTTCCGGCTACACGGCGGGTCTTTGGCGGCCAAGAATCGAACCAGCGACTGAACGAAAACCGCCGGCCACGAATCCGAAACCTTGACCACTAGGCTACCACGGCCACAGACGTGTGAAAGAACTGAAAACGAAAGATAAAATTGGTCGACAAGAAGGAGGGTCGAAAATTGAGAATGAACGCTAAGGGTAACCCAGGGGGCGCGTCACATGTGTTTAACAAAGACAATAAACCCATGAGAAAGGAAAGATCACTAAGAGCCTCGGGGTCACGATGCCCGCACTTACGTAAAGAAGACAAACCCCTGAGATCTCCTGATATAATCCCTAGGGACAGGGTGCTTGGCTATACCCCCGACTCACCTATATACTCAGACCCATTTTAGTCACCTCTTACGACACGCATGAGCAAAAGTGGAATTATTCCTTCACACCCGGTCACCACACAGGGGGGCGTTATGGAGACGGAACTACGGAAATTTGATTTTCAGCCTTTCTACAGGTACTTCATCTATTTTTGAAACACAATGATTATTTCAATATTATTATTCAAATAAATCTATTTCTACCTTCTTTGGCCAATGCAATAATACTCTTCAGAATTTTCATTCCTAAAAGTAATAACAGTTCTCCAGTCTTTTTTTTTTTTTTTTTTAAATAAATAAAACATTTATTTCACTCCGAATTAACTATCGTTGAATGAAACTACTGTATTTATTTCATCACTTTCCTAATGAATTTTACATGGCATTCGAACATTTCATTGTCAAATCGCACAAATACAAATGGCTTTAAATAATTTTATTAACTCCCCTACAGAAGCTAAAGGGACGTCATGACTTAAAACTACGGTATCCAAATTCCCACATTATTTTGAGAGAGCACTTAAAAGACTTGTCAAATTCAGCGTGCAACCATCACGATTTATTAAAACGTTTTTCTGAATTTCACTTGGTGTGTGTGTGAGTGTGTGTGTCATCAAATTTTCGATCGTTAATTTAACCAACTTCCCATCAAGCTAGAGCTTTGAAATTTTGGGAATCGTTCGTACTCGCCTAACAATGCAATATGTAGACGTTTGCGACAAGTTTTAATTAATATTTCAATAATTTTAATAAGTCAAAATATTCTTTCCTCTCGGCGCTTTTAGGATTGAGGAAAAAATTTCTTTCCCCTCTGGGAACACCGGGCACTCCCCACGCCACATGACGTATCATAAAACTTTTGTACTCACAAAAGGGAGATACTATCTCACCTTTACTATCTCCGAGATAGTAAGGGTTGCTGACTTTTAGTCAGTAATCATTCGCAAGAGAGAAAGTTTCCAATATTTGGCGCCATGTCTTATCGCAATAATTTTTTCTGAATTCTGGTTCCCATTTTTTTTTTAATAGAATGACTTACAAACTTTCAAATGCAGGTTTTGATTTTATGAGTATTATGAATTTTTTAATACGCTCACAAATGTCTCTTTTTAAGTAAATTTTAAAGTTAAAAATAACTAACAGTTTTAACTAATATTTCAATAATTTTCTTTAATAAACTCTGCCACCATATAAAAACGTTGTTTTTAAAAACGTTGGTTTTTATATCGAATTATTTACAGCTTGGTGGCTGCAGTAGACAGGGTCGCGGAATCACGGCCAGCGGTGTTTTCGTCGAGTCGTGGGCGTTTTCTGATGCCCACCGTTTAGCGTCCTACCGTTGGCGTGGCGGGAAAGTTATGGAGAGGGAAGCTCAAGTGTCGTTCTCCACATGATTTTCTTTTACGAAGAAAATCGTGTGGAGGAACATAAGTAATTGTGTGTGAGTTAACTAATAGATGCATTTATTTGTATTAAGTCCTGTATGTATAACTTTAGGCACATCTTGCTATCTTCTATTGCATTTAAAATTTTGCAAAGCACTTATGAACGAAACAGTCCATATATACCGAGTTTCTAAAATTAAACTTTATAAATTTTTCTTAAAAATTTTGTTTCAGATTTTTTTATTATGTTTATACAAATACCGCACAATATGTTAAATTTGTGAGCATTTTATATAAAAAAAAAAAATACGTTCCCCGTATAGCCTCTTTTCATAATGGGCAAAATATCAATACAGTAGATTCCGAGGGGAGAAAAACCAACATCCTAAAAAACATACTTTCAGTAAAACGCAGAAAGACATTTTCCTCAGTGATGTGGAACATTTGTTAATTATTTTAAAATTCAATTTTCGAACGTTCTATTTTTCAAATTCTCATAAATAATACATCTACGGCTTCCGCGAAACGCCTTCGAATTTATAACGGGTGAGGGAAGTAAGAAATTAAAGGATTTCAGATTAACAAATTCAGCTGGCTCTTTATTTAAAAATTTCTTATCAGCTTTCGCACGGAAAAGCTCAATTATTTGAACTTGGTTTCAGAATCCAACTTTCTATCGGATGAAAAGTGCATGCAAATTAGATGAAGAAGCTACATTTATCTCAAGCGTTATAATATCGTGCTTAAATATTACGAGAGATATTCGGTGTATGACAAGTCCATACAAAAAATTAACAGGAGACACATTTGTATTTCATTCGAAAGTATTTATATCGTTATCTCATCCTTGAAAATTTTGGCAGAAACTAAATTGTTGACAATCACAATTGGGTGGAGATTACTAATAAATCATAAAATCGATTTCAAATGACGAAGGCTTTTGAATTGATCCTATTGAAATAAAATCACTCGATAAAACCGGTTATCGGCGTGGCCTTTTAATAGTGACCAAGGTCAAGTGAAAGTATGATACCTGTGACGACGCGCTACGCGTCAAACTTCCACATCCCGTTACAAGAATGTTTCTAAGTCCTTTGACCGAATTTTTGCAGCCTCTCTTAACCTACAACTGAACATGATTGAATTGAGGATTAAATCCATGACCAGTCACAGCGAAAAACTCCAAGTGTTTTTACCATCTCATGACACTGATAAATGCATATAAAAACATTTTGTATTCGTTAAGGCTCCTTAGCCCATTTTGTAATTCTTTTGTAATTTCTCATAAACATACGAAGGCGGATCAAATATGAAAGCGTCTTCGATTCTTAACAGCGTCTAGCGATTTTTAAACAATTTGCAAAAGCAACCATGATAAGTTATTTCAAGTTTAAATAATCCTTTTTTTCTTCATATGCGTTTTATTTAGTCGCTAGACAGCGGTCCAATGCGGAATATAAGAAGAAAAAAAGTGGAACTGCTCCATTAAAAGGAAAAACTCGGTAATCAGCTGGAAACTTTTTTCACAGGTTTTTTTTTTTTTTTTTTTTTTGGGGGGGGGGATGTCAAAACGTTTTGTGTACGTCGATTTCCTTCATGACTAACCAATGCAGTATTCTACTGATCATTTTTGGATGGTTTGGTTTCATTAACGTCTCACTAAAAGCAACACGAGTGCTATTGGCGACGGACTTTGTAATTTTGAACCTCGGTCATGTGACGAGGACGACACCTGAGCTGGTTCCCCCTCTCTTTACTTCCACATCACTCCAACAGGAGGACTTTGGGCCTCGACAGATTTAACGTGATACAGCATCGGCTACACGACAAGTCTTTAGTGGCATCAAGGCTCGAATCCGCCGGCTACGAGTCCAAGACCATGACCACTAGGCTACCGCGACCACGAGTATCTATGGAGAAGGTTAAAGTAGCATAGAAAGCAGAAGACCTTCCATTGCATTCGATGATATTCTTCTCCAGGACAATGAAATACTCTCCACACAGCTGGTATAAGGTGAGAAAATATAATGGAATGAAATCGGACAACACTCGTACATTTCCTCTAGATTTCGGACTTCATTAGTTTGGACACCTTAAAGAAGCGTTAGGAGGAGAAAGAGTTTCATCAAAATAAAGAAGAATTTGAACACAATTGGTCCCTTACATGTCAGACTTCTGTTTCTCAAACAAAAATGTAAAAAAAAAAAACCCGCTAACATTTGATACGCCTTTGTAACAAACTTTGTCCCTCTACATGTTTTACAAATGTAAGAAATAATGGTTGATTTTGAATTAGCGTCGTTTTAGAGGTTATTATTCCCGGACGGCCCTCTCTCGTTAACTAGGATTTGAGAGCATTTTCTCATGTCTAGATCAGACTAGAAATTCTAAAACACGGTCAGGGACGAAGTAGACACCTGAGCCGGCCCCCCGCTCCCTTACCTTCCACGCCAAATTAAGCGCACACATTAGTTGAATTAAATATGTATAAGCCCTCATTACTTTGCATGAACGTTATGACTTCAAACATATATCGGCCACGGTAACCGAGTAGTCAAGTAATCGAATCCTAATGCCACTGATGATTCGTCGTATAATGTGGCTGAAGCCAGTTATATGTGTCAAGGCAAAATGTCCTAACGTTGTATGTTAGCTAGTGAATGTTTGTGTTCACGACGCAAGAGCCCAATCTGGCTATGCTGCGGCGAACATGCGTTTAAGCTGCTATATAGACAGAAAAAAAAGGGGGTGGGCATCTAAAAACTGATTGACAAGAGGGAGGGTTGAAACTAGAGAAGAATTTCTAGGGTATCCCAGGTGTGCATCAGTCGTGTTTGCCAAAAACAGTAAATCTCATAAGAAAAAGATAAGTAATGTACCTCGAGCTCATGATCCCGCACTAACCTGAAGAAAGTCCTTAAGGAGACTTAATGTTAGGATGATATGGAAGCGCGCGCGCACGCACATCAGATGTCAACCTCGTCACTTAACAGAATTGTCTGTCGCCATTAGTCATCGAGTAGGTGTGAACGTTAATAAATAATCAATCAAAAGAACATCGGCAACCATGAAGCTCACGACCACTACCACTGGACTCTACAACAGCTTTAAAACTAAAAAATAAAGTGAAAATTTCACATCAAAAGATAAATATTCATAATTCATGTCACGCAAGAGTTTAAAAAAATAACATTTCAAACAGCAGATTGAGCGCGTAAATTCATAAAATAAATATATTCCTTTAAACCTGACACTTAAGCAAATAAATAAAACGGAAATTAATAGAACTTTATCAGACAGTGGCGGAACAATTTATGCCCAACAATCCTCAAAACCCTGTTTTACCGGACATGTGCAACGCGTAGCAGTGTGTGTTCTATTATTCATTCGTTTATCAGCTTCGAGTTTCACGACGAAAAGTGAGCTGGTAGAAAAGAACGTTTTCTCTCTCTCTGAAGTGATTCCCTCCTGTTACTATTTAAGTCCACAACAGATTGCTTGTTCCCCTAGTCTTGGAGGAGTGCCAAAACTTCAGTAAACTTGCAACGAAAGAAAACTGTGGGAGGAACGTAAATATTAAAAAAAAAGAGTTTAAATAAAACCACTAAAAACAATAATACGAGAGAAATGTCAAAGAGTTTCATCGAAAAATTTCGAGGAGGAACAACAATTTATTTTTAGCTCCTTCAGCGATCGCGAGCAATCGTTTCAAAGAGCTTTCTTCCTTTTCACAACAATTTGAGGATGTACAGGGGGGTTTCGGTAAAAAAGTTTTTAATATTCTTACATTCAAAAATTCCATTTTTGCTGATTTTTAATGGATATTTTTTAAAATTCAATTTTAATGAGATGGATATACTTCTTTCAAAAAGGTTACAAAAAAAAAAAAAAAAAAAAAAGAATACACGACTTTCATGGAAACTATATGCTAAGAATGTGATTGTTTGGTGAAGTCAAACTGAGAAGCAACACGATAGCTATTGGCGACGAACCTTGTTGAAGTGACGAACTGGCACTTCTTTCTCCAAACTTCCCCATCACACAAAGGGAGGACTTGAACCTTGATCAGATTTAACGTGCATCAGTCTCACTACGCAGAAGTTCATCAATGCATGAGAGCTCGAATCGACAACTCGACTAAAACAACGGAAGCCGCAACCATGACCACTAGGCTACTGTCGATCACGATTGTGTTAGCGCGAGATGGTGAATTTAATGGTACAAGAGCCAGATGTGGCTATGCTTCATCAAACAAAATGTACCTGTAATATAGGCGTTTGGAAAAAAGAAAAGAAATTAATAAATAAAAATAAACAAAAAATAATCAATAATCCACTGACAGTATACCCCACGGGAAAAGAAAAAGATTCACTAGGATGTCTTGGGTGAGTGATGCCGGTCCACTTGCCACGAAGCCTGCGACCATGAGCGATGGAAAAGGTGCATTCCGAAACGTTTGGTTTCTCACACTCTCTTCACATCCTTTTCAGATGAGTGCAAAAACATTTCTTTATACACCACTAAACAGAGCCATAAGCAAAACTATTACCGAAAAAAGCTAAAAGGTTTGCAAAACAAGACTAAAAACTATTTTTAAATGAGATGCAACTAAGGCTAGAAAGTAACGTTGGGATTTGGAGAAGACACGATAAACAAAATGCATATTAAGATAATGACGATTATTAAGACTGATACAAACCACCTCCGAAACATTAAATAGGAAATGAACTCCAATACACAAACAAGATTTTGAATGTTTGGTTGCTTATTTAAACGAGCATTCCGAATACGTAGTATTAACTTCTAATTAGTAATAAGTATCGCAAAACGAAGGAAATTGGCGTGAATAATTGCGCAAAAACAGTTTTCTCTTATACGTAAATATTTATTCGTACGTGATCTCTTTAACTTTAAAAGCTTTCAGCAGTAAATACGAGATATTTATACAAAATAAATAAATAAATAAATAATAATGGTTTGTAAAAATGATTCACAATAAAAAGTCCACTTTATAAATTACAGTAATGCTGTGTTTCTCCACAGGTAAGACCATTTTCAACACATTCCTCTGGAAAAAGCTTCGTTTAATACAAAATAAACATGAAAAAAATTATTAAGAATTGTTTTATGCAAATCCTCCATTCAAAAGGTTTTGCACACATGCACATTGAACTGACCAATTTTTTTACAATGAAAAGGACGAAAAAATTTAAGAAAAAAGTACAGCGTAAATAAATGAAACATTTTATTAATTCAATCAAAAATACTCTAATTATGCTTAGATTCCTTTTAATTAAACGAGTATTTTTCCATTGAATGAATATTTTTTGTCAATATATAAATTTTCTAACAATATATTGGAAATTTCGGAGCAAGAAATATCTTTCATATCGGAAACTTCGGAGCGAGAGATATCCTTCATATTGAATCTTACTGTAAGTGCTGCAGCAAGAGTATCAACATTCAATCTTGATTTCTCACTAGTCCACCTATTGAAAAAACTCTTTCAACTACTGCATTAGTTCCAGGGAAGCACAATGTAAATTCAACAAGAATAACTAAATTTTCATATGGAATGTATTTATTCTTGAAATTGCTAAATATTTCCACCCATCTTTTATCAATCTCAAAATAATGATTTTCCAATTGTTCTAATTTATCAGAAATTAAATATACATTCAGTTTTCTAATTTCTTCGAACAGACGATTGTCATTAATTTTAATATAACGCATTCCTTTCGATAAAACTTCAACACACTTTTCAATATCTGCCAAATTTACATGTGTTGAAGTCAAAAAAAAAAAAAAAAAAAAAAAAAATTGAAAACTGAAATTTTCTGTGAAATTTGTTTCAGACAATTCTTTGACATATTGGAAAAATGTTTGGTAAAAATTCTGCACTTCTTTGGAAAACTTTTTAATTGTACTCGGATTTAATTTTCCTTCATATAACAATTTTCTTTTTATAATTAAAGGAATAAATTTTTCTTTATATCGTAATTTATATTAAAGGACAAAATTGTTCAAAATAAAACTAACTTCTATAGCTGAAATATGTTCACCTTTAATATTTTAATTCGTTTTGTGAAAAATAAATACCCGATTATGTACAAAATATATTAATATCTCCTATTATCCATAATTGAAAAAAAGATTCCAGAATTTTTCTAATTTGTCTAAAAAATATGAACGGAGAGGCTTAAATAATCAACACGCTCTATAGAAGAGCGAGCCTCCTAACTTTTAAATATCCTCCTTGTATTCCACAATTGCATAACAGTTTGGTATGACACATCTGAATACAAAGATTAATTTTAAGATATCGTAAGGAGGACACTTTTCGAGGAAGGATAGTCTACAAAAGGAGGACGATTGGTCTCTCTCACACACACAAAGAAAAAAAAAATCACCTTATCGAATTAAATATTAGAATTATAGCAAACTAACATATTATTAAATAGAATATATTTTTAGCTAAATATAATTTGTGCTGTTGTCACCTGCATTGAACACTTTATTTTGAAAAATGGTGAAGGACGACATTTTGTGGTTGCACGAAAACATAAGCCCTTTTGGTGGCTAAAATAAAGAGAGTAAAGATTGAGAAAAGAACAACAAGAGGGGCGACGCGAGGGCAATTGTGAGACAAAGTCAAGTGATAAGACCTAAACTTTTATTACTGTTGCCTAGTAACCTCATCCCACTTCAGGATGATTATGAAATACAGCAATCCCCATTTTTCCACATGACAAGAAGCACAGTAAACCGAAAAAATGACTCAAATATCAAACAAAATTTATCACTTTATTTTAATTTTATGATTTTTCTAAACATATATAGAAAATTTCATAGTACTAGCTACATTATTTATAACGAGTTATTTAAATTCTCTTTCACTATAAGACAAATAATTTTATTGCCCTTCAAAACTTTAAACTGATTTTTCTCAGTCTTTTATTTTTCATGACGCTCATGTATTTAAATATTACGAATTTTTGTTGTAATCAATATAATGTCTTGAAACTTTTTTTTTTTTTTTTTTTGAAATATTTCCTCTTAACATAATATGTTTGATAATTCTGTAAATGGAATAAGGAAATGGGTAAACAACTCTTTTTCTTCTTCAAGAAATAATATATATATATATATATATATATATATTTTACAACTATTTGTATTATTTGATTAGGGAAAAAATTGTAAACAGCAAAACCCATACACAGAATTGTGAGAAAAATTTCTACGAGATTGAGAAAAAAATTGCTTAAAAATATTAAAATTTGTAGAAGTTGGAATTGGAAAATATATTTTGAAAAAAAAATTAAAATTTTAAATAATCGCTTGTTTCAAAATGAAGCCCCCCTAATGAAATGCATATTTTATTTGTTCAATTAGAGTGAATAAAAATATTTTTTTTATAAATATCCAATTAAAAAAAGTTGTTCTCAGGGCATCTTAAGCAAAAACGGGAACACAAGGTTAACAGGTCACCAGCAAAGAGCTCTTGACCATGCCCACGCGGTTATCAAGACCATAAAATTCAAAATGAGTTTAGTTTAACAACTGTAGTTAACCATTTAAATTTACAAAATCGAGAAATGAAAAAAAGTTTTACTTCTTTTTTTTATAATAATAATAAAATAAGAGTTAATTATACAGAAATTTTAATGCGAGGTTTTTACCAGTTATAACATATAAGAATTTAAAGTTACTATTAGAAATAATTTATACTAAAATAAGACTACAAGGTGCGGGTATTAAACAATGAGACCGACGCTGCAAAACATTTTATTTTGACGTCATACATATTTACTTATTATCACTTTCAATATACAACTCTTCTCTATCCTTGCAACACTCCAAGCGAATCTTTCATTGTTCAAAACAGTGCAGAAAGTCTTCATCTGTCAGCTCCTTCAGGACACGTGCTGCTCTTTCTCTTTCACAGCTTCAATAATCTCGAATCTTGTTTCTTTTAATGCAGATTTCATCTTAGGAAGCAGATAGAAATCGCTTGGCGCAAGATCCGGTGGAAGGTCTGAGACTGGGATGCTGCACTTGGCTCGAAACTTCTCGACTCGTCCTTCCAAATTTCGGTTTTTTTTCCCCTTATTCTTTTACAGAGTTCAGCAAGAACGTGGAGTAATAATATTGTTTAATCGTTTGACTTTCACGAACCCAGTGAAGGTACACAATCTCATGAATATAGAATGTCTCATGATTTCGGTTTCTAGCACAGAAAACGTACACTACATCCTAGCGATGTTCTTTTTCAAAGCAATGTTAACAATTTAAGTTTTTTCACTCACCAGCTGTGTAAAGAAGAAAAGACATCTTTTATGAAAACATACAAATGTTCAAATAAACAGACAAGTTCTCAGCACTATATATAATTTTTGATTTCCGAATTGTATACGGTCATCATTTTTACTCTATGCAATGCAAAAGAACATTACATCAAATCATTGGTTCCCAACTTTTTTTGGCCTACCACCCCGTTCTCAGATGCGGAAAAAAAGAAAAAAAATTACCCATTGTTCAGGATAAAAACAAAGCCATCGACTCCCGTTTTTGAAATCAATAATGCAGTTGGGTGGTTTTGAAAATGTTTAAAGATACTTCTGAAACTCAACAACAACAAAATCACGCGGGAATTATGGAGACATGTCTGCTGTTCCTTATACGTACTTAGATAAATTCGACCATTTTTATTATGTAAAAAGAGGTAAGTTCACGACACTCGGAATCAAACGGTTATCACACACTGTCCCCAAATGGACTTTTAGGAATAACAATTAATGCTTATATTTTGAATAAAGAAGTATGTAAGGGGGAAAATAATACCTTGGAGGGGTCTCAGCAATTTTCAATTAGTCTTATTGATAAACATCTGGCAAGATAAGGTTGGAGATCTCGATTGAGAAATCCACCTCGGTTGTGTTTACATGCCGTCAATCCATGACAAGGGGATTCATGATGACAACGTTTTTTTGTCGAAACCCAATATTTTCAAACTAAACAATTCCTGAACTAAAATTTGTAAATTTTACAAATATTTAAGTATTCAGATTGACATCAGGCTCTTCTGGAGTCCACACATTAACTAACTTAAAGAAAAAAAATTATAATCTCTCATTAAATTTTAATAGGGTTTCCACTGGTGATTTCAATTCTAAAAATTATAAATTATGGCACTTACCTGTTACAGAACCTATTATTGTTTGTGGTGCGGGGACTTGGGGTGGTGATCTTAACTCCTCTCAAATTACAAAGTTAAATTCTATTCAGAGAATTTAACTTATAAAAAATACCAATGCCTACAGGATGTCTTCAGGTAATTGCAGGAGTCCTCCCCCCCCCCCAATCATCATACCCTAAAATTTCAATTTCTTGTACATCGAATTTGAAAGCAGCATAATTCCAACTATTTTCTCCTGGTTAATAATACTTCACTGAGAGAGAAACACGTCCTGAAAAACAAATTCTTTTTCTTAAAAAACTTTCGGGGCTCCTCGAATTGGAGATTTAACCCGACGGACGGATCAAGGATTGGATCCGAAACTGGATACGCCGTGTGTCTTCCACCGCGGTCTCCTAAATAGGGCCTACATGTTTAAACCGAATTCTTATGAATCAATTCGCCAGGACGAACCTTCGACAATAGGTTTTGCAATATTGTGAGCCGTCTCTCACAACTTCTAACTTTCTATTTACACCGACAGTTTATCGTCAATATTGCTATTGCAGAATACTAGAAATAAATCCACTTTTATTACTACCATGAAAGAAAAACTAGCAACTTATTCTGATTTTTATAATTTACATTGGTTCGGGTGGCGTCGGAGTTAATTATAATGAGACCTCAGGTTTATTTGCGAAGTTCGCTATCACTGATAGTGAAGAAATGATGTCTCTGCCCCTCAGTCTCATATAGTTAAGATTTTAATAACACCAGTAAAAAACGAGTTTTTTGAACACGAATTTTCTTTTATGCTTCACATTTTGCGTAACTTACTTATTCGTACCTTAAATTTTAAGAGCAAAAATTTAATTTTCAACCTAACGTTGAGTCGAATTGAATTTATTCTAACAATTAGTTTTAATAATTTATTTTATTATTTGACATTAATTTAATTAATCATCTAAAATAAATACATGTAAATGTTTTAGCTCAATTAAGCATTATGTTAACCAATTAAGCTAAATGTAATTAAAATTAAAGCAAACGATAAGATATTTAGGCGACTGGGCGAGAAATTTGCTGTAAAATTTAATTCTTTAAAGAATTATATTTAATTAATTAATTTTTATAAATTATAGTTAAATTATCGTATTGTAAACCAAAACAATCGTGAATAGAAAATTTCAGCTCTATTGAGGCCTTTAAAATGTGAGAAAAAAGCTTTTAAAGATTTGATCCAAAGTTACAATGTGAGTTGAAGAAAACCTATTAATAAAAAATGAGCTTAACTCTCTATCTTTCTGGCTGGGAATTCTGGCAGTCAACTAGCAGTACAGGTATTCGGGTTCAGTCCCATATTCCGAGACCACATCCGAGTTCTTCATTCTGGTTTTATTACTCACTTCTTACTTGGTCCCTTTGTTTGTTATTGAAATAGTTTTAACTTCAAAAAATATTAATTTATGTTTTGGTGACTCTGTTGGAGATGCTGACCAATGCATTTTTTTTTTTTTGCCCTCTTACTCAGGGGGTTCATTTAAACTATTCTATTGTTGAAGTGAAACCTATTTGGCTGCGAGTGGAAATCTTTACTTGCATTTCAGGCTTAAATCCTTACGGCTGGTAAAATTATCCAACAAATTTCTTAATTGTTCCAATTTTTTATTACATTACTTCATAAACCAATTTTCTTTATTGTGTTATACTTGCATACCTTGTATCCATATTTTAAGTTATATCATATTTTTGTCTAATATTTCTTTTTTTGTTCACGAGTTTGTGGACGCTTTTGTATTGTGCCATTTAGCCAATTATACATTTTATTTATGCAAGAAAATTCCTACTCTTTTATTCCTATCATGTACATTTTCTGCTCTGTAAATATATTGTAAGCTTTATTTACTTTTGATTTCGAAATTATGTAACTTTTTTTTTTTTTTTGTCAATAAATGCTGAGTGTGGAGCTGATTGTCTCCGGGAGGCCTGTTTGTTGCTCTAACCCCTTGGTTGAGCTACAAACGGGCCTTTTTACATTCTGCCCTCGTGTTGCTTCTAGTTGCGAAGTTAATAAAACCAATCATAGCCCGAAAATCAGCTATTTCATTACCTTAGTCCAGTATGAGATGCGACTCATTGCATTCGGTAATAAAAAAAAAATCAGTTTAATATTACAAAAATAGGAGGCGAAGTGTTGACCATATTTAATACTAGAAAATTGCAAGGATTTAAACAAAAATGAGTTTTATAATAAAATTTAATAGGGTAGTGTAATTAGAATGTGATATTAACTTTAAAATCCATTTTCAGTATGGAAAATGGGCCCAGTTACGGTCCTATTATTTGACATTAGTCGAAGACAGCAATATAGGTCGTACTTCTTTTGTTCTAGTTTCTCGAAAGAAATAAAAGAAAACATTCCGAATTGAATCCACGCCGCTTTTAAAGCATAAAACATTAGTCACTCGCTCCCAATAACCCCCTTTTTTCTCTCATTTAAAACCCTTTTCTTACGTCAGCAATAACCAGGACAATTTCTAGCATGCGAAGAAGGTTCCTCCACAAAAGAACCTTTTTACCACAAAGGAGACCCATTCGAGTTGAAAACTCATTGAAGTGAATCACTTCCTGCGGAAGTGTTGAAAAGTAAACAGATTTTAAACGTTCTCTCCTGGATAGAAAACGAATTGTGTGTTGCCTAAATGATTTTCTGCTACGGTTGCGGAAACAAGGGGTTTGGAGGCAGAACAAATGAGGGGCAAAGCGTGGCGTGCTAACAGAGCAGCAGCAGCACCTCCACTAGAGTAACTTTCATCACCTCCTGAAAAGGGGTGGCAGTATTTTCAATTTCGGGATCAATGGGAAGGGGAATGAGAGAGGTGAGCGCCATTGAGTCAAGTTGGTTCTGGAAGGGAACATTTTGAGAGGGTGAGGAGATAAAATGAGGTGATTTAACATTCATCAGGAAATTTCAGTTTCGGCGAAATTGCTCTTCAGGCTAAAAGGGTTGAAATTATTTAACAAGACCGAAGCAGAAAAGTGATTTTTAAATTGTGGTGCTGTTTGTATTACGGATGTTTTCCGTTAATCATAGAAATATAAAGTTTATAGCAGTTCCTCGTATTTACTGGATAGTTTCAGAGCTTTTCCTTGTGTTTCTGAAAATGCGAATGTCATTTATCCGATATGAATAAATCTATAATGAAGCTACCCTCAATTACGAAACAATTTAGATAGTTAACTATGAAAAAGCTCTACCATGCATTATACGAAATCTGAGTCCTTTAGTGGAATTTGGGATATTTATATAATTAATTTCCAATTTTTTTTAAAATGAAAACTAGTTGACATTACTCATTTTAATATTACTGAATTTAAATTCTATTACTGTAGATTATTTTCAAAGCAAGCATCGGCCTTATTGAAAAGGAATATTTTATTTAAATCAAATTATATATAAATATTTTTTATTACAATTACTTCATTATGAAAATACAACATTTTTTTTATTTGGCTTTGCTGTGGTATTATTTTTGACAGCATGATGAAATAAACATGTTTTATCTAGATAATTCAGTAATCATTAAAAAAAAAATTTAAAGTATTTTACGAGGGAGCGCTGCTGTTCATTTCTATTCTTTGTTTTAAGCAAAATGCCCAGATTTTATCATTCGTGAATTAGCACAACTATCAGATCCCGAATAGATCTTGATTTAAAAAACAGCAAACATGAATTTTTCGGAAGGGGGAGGTGGCGTTGGTACATAAAAATGGGTAGAATCATCAAACGCGATGCGTGATTATAATATTTTCCGAAGACTTAACATTTCAGAAACTTCCACTTTCGATCGTCTAATCGCTCTATTGTGATAGGGGAGGGGAGAAAGTACGTATTTTGTAACGTTTCATGTACGATTTTTCTTAATTCATTACACGTTAATGTTTTAAACATTGATTAAACTACCGAAAAGTCAGTTGGATTTCTTTTTATTTCTATGTTCGCAACTCGACTATTGGCAACGCACCTCGTCATTTTAAGCAACAGTCAAGTGACGCGGATGACATCTGAACTGGCATCCCAGCCACCAAACTTCCACACAGTAATGGAATTTTGCTCATTTTGATCGTGAATAGGTAGATTCAAAGTGAATTTTCAGTTACAAATGTTTTGGGAGGAATCGAGACTTGAGAGTTACGGTCGATCACGAAAGCACGTGACCATACAACTACAAAGATTCCTTGCCAAAAAAGATGATGAAAAACCGAAAAAACATGCATACAAAAGTAACAGTAAATACATGAAGTAAAGTATATAACAAAAATGAAAAGTTTTCACATTCTGGAGTATGCATTTCAAACACACAAAGAGGAAGGGAACTGAAATTAGTTCTAGTGAGTGAAAACTTTATTTCAATTCATTACTATTATTTTCCTCTACTATGTTTATTCATAACATAAAAATATAACAAAATTCAATACTTTTTCTCCAAATCACAAATCAGTAACAACTCAATTCTACTCCACTGGATCAAAATATGCAGAAGGGTAAATGCTACTCGACGAGTCAACGACCGAATCCTATGGATTGTAAAGGAGTGGTAACTCATTTGTTTGTCAAGAGAATACTTGCACGGATGAATAAAAATAGATTGCGCTTTCAAACTCATAATGAAACTTTTGAATTTAGCAATAAAAGTCAGCAGGTGTTTGCTTATCCATTGCAATCGAATAATAACATTCTCCTTGGCTACTTTTTAAAATTTCTTCCACAAAAACAGAGAATTACAAACAAAATATTTTGTTAACTGGAAAATGATGGGGGTTGTTTGATGATTTCGTCGAACATGTATTTTTACTCACTTTGAAATTATTCACACCAAATTCAATAACAGCTTGATTTCTTTTCCCTACGCATAATCGAAAGCAAGTTGACATTTCATCTTAAATTACTAAAACAAAATTTTTTTGAAATTTCATATAAACATACTATCAATATTGGATAATATTTTCGTCGGTAGTTTAATTTTCATTGTTACAACGTTTTGAGCAGTTGCCGTATAACTATCTCCAGTTTTACATTTATTTTAGAAACAAAATATGTTTTATTCATTTCACGACCAAACTTCATATATGCATGTTCGCTACACGAGCAAAAAGTGCAGCGGACTTCAAATAGACCTTTTGGATTGACTGATTGTTTATTGAAGTTCCAGTCAAAAACAACGCGAGAGCTATTGACGACGGACCTCGTAATTTCACCTCGGTCGAGTGATGAAGACCTCAATACACACCCCTCGATAGATTTAATGTGTCTCAGCCCCCCCCCCATGCGAAGTGTCTTAGACTTTTTGATTGATTGATTAGTCTTGTTAACGTCGCACTACAAGCAATACGAGAGCTATTCGTGACGGACCTCGTAATTTGGAATCTAAGTCAAGTGACGAGGACGACACATAAACTAGCATCTCCCTCTCCTAACTTCCACACCACGCCAAAGAGAAGACTGGACCTCGATAGATATAACGTGCATCAGCCCCGGGTACTTGGCGGGTCTTCAGCGGCATCAAGGTTCGAAACCCCAACTGGAAGAACTCGACTCTGCGACCATGACCACAAGATTACCGCTGCCACGGTCAGACAATGGTTGCCATTTCACGTAACCAGCGTCTAATATTTTTTAAAAGTATCGTTTGGTTTAATTTTATAACATAGTTCTATCCCCTACAACTAACTCTTGGGTCCCCTCCATCCCTAATTGAATTTGAATTCAAAACTCCTCCTAATAAAATGAAAAGTGACTTAAGTTGATTAGAGTCAAATTAGGAAGCGATATGAATAGATTGGATAAACTACATTTACAAGCAACAGAAGAAGTGAATGATAGACGTTGGGAGTTATTTAGTAATACGGATAGTGAATCGAAGTCATCAAAGGTCGGAACCAACCATGTACAGTAAAAGGAATGTCGATTAAGAAGTGGAACACAAAAGGGTTCAGGACCTTACAGATAAGTAAGTTTAGTAAACATTAGTTCAGACGCGTTTAATCCCAGAACAAGTAAGATAGGGGAGATATGTTTGGAATCCATAACTTGAATGAAACGGTTATTAATACAGTGTAAATTTCTAATGATTGGAATAGTGACTAATAAACTTAGCAATAGAAGGATGTACTACGCAGACACAACACTTTTTCCATTATGTTGTCAATACAACCGCACACTTCCTCGAAATATCCATTGCACTTGCAAAAAGTAAAATGGTCTAGTAATGGACCTTTTACAGAAGCTGTGAATATCGACAGGAAGGTATGTGTGATTTGGGAAACAGGACATTGATTCAAAGGTCACGAAAAGTACTCAAGGAAAAGAAGACTTACTAACCAGGGAAGGACCCTGAGTAGAGTAGAAGGCGAAGGAGTTGGCGATATTTTCTATAATTTAATGTAAATACCATTCGCAATAACATTGGTGAAAGAAGGGTAGTCGATCGCAACTAGTTTCCTTTGCATCGCCCGCTAGTTAAAAAAAAGGAATTACATCGAAACTGTAATGACTAGGAAACTTTAACAAATTAACGGATTAACACTTTAAAAACTAACTATTACAAAACAAAAATGTTAAACTGCATGTATCACTCTAGAAATAGATCTGCGGACAGAAAAAAAAATTATTTCTCACACACCGCATTTTTTTTGGACCATAAATCTCACTCCAAATTTCCGGGACGATTTTTAGAAAATGATATTTTGTTATAATCTAGCAAATTTGGAAATGCTAAAAAAAGTTGTTTTTCCTTTTAAAGTATAGATTATTCGTAGCTTAAGGATAGTAAAAAAATCGCATTTTTATGTTGCCATCAAAAGCATTCCAGTAGTCGCTGCACATTAATTCTGGTTGCGGCCTCAAGTCCTATTGGTGGCGTGGTTTAGAAGTTAGGATAGAGAGGTGCCAGATCAGGTGTCGTTCTCGCGACTTGAATGAGGTTCAAAGCGTCCTCTCTTCAGAAAAGCGAATGTAATGACGCGGTTTATAAGTGAGTGAAATCTGGCCATGCTGCGCCAAGCATTGCGCACCTGTGAAGTAGAAAAAACTGGAAAAAAGTATAAATTGGTTGACAAAAGGAGGTTCGAAAAGAGATCACAAGGGAATGTTTTGCCAAGTACTGGCTTGAACTCCGGGGTATAGTATAACATTTCTGATAATAATAAATAGTTTTCATCAGTCCATCAACTGAAAGTAATCATAGTAGCATGATATTTGTGAAATTGAACTTAACCACCTGGTCCATGACAGAGCTTATTAAAAATAGAAAAAATAGAAGTTCGATATCATATTAATTTTCCTACTTTTTATGTTTTAAGTGAACTTATAATTTGTTAACAGTCCTTTTTTTTTTCCCATTAATTTCTAATTTTTTTTGTTAACAATACATTACATTTTTCATAATTATTGAAACGTAATTATATATATATATATATATATATATATATATATATATATATATATATGTGTGTGTGTGTGTGTATTTGTAGTATATTTTATTTGTTTAAATTATATTTGGAACCTTAATTTTAAAATGGGCGTGCAATTTCTTAACGGGTTGTTAAACTGTTCTATATAAAAATGAAAAGTTTTATCTCTTTTAAAAGAATTTTTTTTTTTTTGTTATTCTACGATTTGTTTTTAAATTGCATTGGTCCCGTATATATATATACGTGTTTTTTTTTAAACCATTCTCAGCCTTTTGCTACCCAATTACCCATATACATGAAAGATTGCAAACAAATTGTCTAAAACTGTTCTTAATTTGAAGAATGAAATCAATTATATTTCTCACTGAGAATAAATTGATTATATTAGTCTTGGAGAAATTTATAATTTTCTTACCGAAAAATACATATACTTATGTTAATGCTATAATTCAAATCGAAAACCTCGAAAGAAATAAGAAATCAGTAAGATTATAAATTCGAATCCAATAATTCTAATATTGCGTTGTAATAAAACTGCTACATTACAATTTACGAAGTTAAATTAATATCAAATAATTAATAAGCGATTTCGGCGTATGGAACCAACCAATAAAAACATTTCATTGAAATACAAACTACAGGCAAACTATGCATTGTGCTGCCATCTATTAGCTAAATGAAGAAGTTCAAGTTTCACAATGTAAAAGAAAACATGCCACTTTATACATCATAATTAATTATTTAATATAAATAAAATGGAAAGTAATAACAAATTTTTAAAAAATCAAAAATACCTAAAAACACAAATTATGAAAGAATCCAAACAATTTGTTTTAATTTTTGCTCTACAATGAAAATCGTGAGACTCATCATCTTTTTAGATATGAATTATTTGACTATGAAGTAATTTTTTATTCATTGAATTTCCTTAAATTACTGAATAAAATTATAGATATTTTTATAGAAGCATTTTAAAATTGTACAAATAATGCCAACATATACATTTTATTCACCTGCTCTGAAGTATACATAAAAGTTTCCTATTTTAAAGATCTTAATTATTTTACAAAATAAATAAATTAATAACGAAGCAACTTTTAGTAATACGCAATCATCCTTATAAGTGGATCACAGTTGTAAGGCTTATTGGCGGATGAGACTCGATTGAAATCCGCCAAATTCAGTTCCATGGAAATAAAGCGATTGCTGCGTTTTAAATTTGCGTTCCTAAAATTTTCATACGAAATATTATGGAGGTTTGTGGAGAATGGATGTCGTTCGATCATGGCTCAAAATTTCGAAACCCGTTGCCACTAGCATTTTGTAAAATTATTACGTAACAATAATTCAAGAAAACAATGTAACTCTAATTCCCAGGCTACTGTTGCCTTGATCCTAATTTTAGATAACTAATTCTAATTACGAAAAATTATTAAACTATGATATTAGCTTTATTTTAATTATGATGAGAGGTTAAACTTAAAACTTTTTAAAAGGAACCCCGTAATATTTGGCCGTTACCGTTTAAATCAAATGAAATGAAATTCATTATTTCAAGTTTTTCTCCGTACAGAATGAAAATATCCCTTTAAAAAACAATATCCATTTTCTTTCATACATTAATGACAGCTTGGTATTATTATAAGATCGTTAAAAGCTATACACTAAAACAGGTAATATAAAAAAAATAAATTAATTCGTACTTAAGTCTACATAGAAATTTTTTATTTTAGTTACTTTTTATTGAATAATTATAATTAATACAAATATGTAAATACATATGACTGAATCACAATATAAAGTGGAAAAAGAAATTTTTTTCCAGCGATCTACTCACTTCGTCACTGACGGTATTTATTCCTTAATTTATATCCTGCTAAATATCTTATATAAGAGACATTTTTTTCTGCCATATAAAACTAAAATTAATTTTTTGAAAATCAAATAAAAAAAATTTATGCTTCGACGAGATTCGATCCGAAGGCATGAAGATTCTACGCCGACGCTCTACCAAATTTGCCATTGCAAGACAAATGACATAGTAGAAGCATTGGCTTGTTTCTTAATTCATCCGGTAAATTAAATGGTAGGAATGCAGTTTAGCCCAACCACCCTTGGCGAGAGGAATTATTTGGCGGTATTTTGCCAAATGTGGCTACTCTGGTACGTTTCGCGGACTTGACGTTCAGCCCAAAAAAAAAAAAAAAAACACCAAGTTTGGCAATTTTTGAAATCGCGGCAAGCAGTTGGGCCTTTCCCCCTATTAAATTTAATTAATATTTTAAAAAAAATTGTACTAACATCAAGTGTCATTCACTACAGGTTTAAAAAAATGTATTTGAACTTGAGTGGATGAATAAAAAGTATTTTATTAACGATTGAAAATTTGAACAAGATATATATATATATATATATATATATATATATATATATATATATATATATATATATATATATATATATATATATATATATATATATACATATATATATATACAGAGAGAGAGAGAGAGAGAGAGAGAGAAAGAGAGAGAGAATGTGAGCTAATAGTAGGAATTTAAAAAAATACAACTCAAAAAAACATGTCGAACGTAAACTGATTACAAAATGAATAAATGTCATTTATTAGTATTATTCATAATTGTTGTAAAATCCAAGAATCTTTCAACCCTCACACAGCATTTTATACTAATATTGAATATATTGCAAATATAATTATAACGATTTTCATTGTTGAATTTTATTTCTTAATTTAGTTCCTTTAAACGAGTACAATCAGTTCTAAAGAACACATACTTGATTTAATAAATAAAACAAAACTTTTCTATTAATTAAAAAAAGTTAAAAAATAATGGGTGGGGAGACTTAATTTCGAGATTTTACAGAAATTCTTTCTAAAAATAATTTTAAAGAAATCATCGTTTATATAAGCCTTTTCCTTAGCTGCAAAAGTTCCCCTGTTTGTATAAAGAATGCAGAATTTTCGGATATAAGGAATGGGACATATTTACTACATTTTTCCCGTTATCGCTGTTTAAAACAAACAAGAGAGAGAGAGAGAGAGAGAGAGAAATAAAAAAACGCAACAAAAAAGAAGCAACAAATGAAACATGAAAAATATATATACAAAGCGTGGAAACAATGAATAATACATTGTACTGTAAATAAGAATTTCTCACGGAAATGCATTATAATGTATTCACCTTATGTAATGGATCAATGTTTGCTATAATAACCCTTATTACCGATTAAATAATCAATTTTCGACATTTCAAACAGTTTAATGTTCGAAAGACTGTTATATTAAAAAAAAAACACACACACAACATACAGCAAATTTTTTTTTTTTTTTTAAATCTCTCGTGAGAAAAAGAAAACGGTTTTTCTAAACTTTCAGGGGAAGACAAATTGTTTTAACCTCTTCAATAACTCTGGTGTGAAACCAAAACAATCCGATCGTAAAACCCAGTCGCCGTTTTATGCGGCGATAACTGCGGAATGACGCAACCATGTTCAACCGCCGGAGCAGTACCGAAACCGGTTTCCTAGACATCTGTGAGCGTTAACTGGAACATCTTTCACAAAGGGAAAACTACCTCGCACCCCGACTTGTTTCACTTTCTTTTCCTTCAGGAGAAACAGCACGTTCCGTTTTTGCATGTTAGGAAGGCACTGATAAAAAGGAAAACACAACGAGAATGATCAAGAGCATTCCGCTTTTCCAGAACGACAAATATAACTGGTTTTTATTGTGTTTAGTTTTATATGTGTAAATTGAAACATTAGGCGACTGGATGACATACATTGCATGATAATATGAAGGATTATTTATAAGTTTTGATGAACAGATAAAGAACAATTACAAATGCTTATGTTTATGAAAGTAATATATTAACAAGCACTTTAAGCTTTTACTTCCGATTGTCTTTTACCACGTCACGTAGTGCGCGGTAGTAGTTTTCTCTCCAACGTTATAATTTTTTCCAAGGATAGTTAAGTGTTGTAAAAGTTTAAACAGTTGTTAAATGTTTGAAAGTACAAGAAAAGGAAGTATGTAATTTTGAAATACACGAATTGCATAAAATTTATGTCTGATACATCAATCAAAGAAATAAATAGAAGCTGATTAAGTAGTGACTTTCTATACAACAGATTCTTGATAAAGAAATTTAATTTCTTCATATGTAATTAAGAAAGAGTCGAGAAATTCCTACATTTGGATACATTCCGAAAATACGCCATTTCTCAAGTGAATACGTAAAGTAAGCCATTTAGCATTGCTGTATAGGGAACGAGGCATGGAGTACATTTTTCACCAGAGAAAAGGGATTGATTCGGATCGAAATGAGTAATATTATAAAATATGCTGTTCTCTAAAGGATAGTGAAGTCAGAAGGTGAAATTAATGTTCGAGCACTTTTATATCGGGAAAAGCGTTCTATTTCTTATACTTTAACATCATGCGAAGACGGCCTCAAGTATTTCCTCATCACCACAACAAAAGATTTTATATAACCGCTCAAAACAACGGACCCTATACTCGCATAACCAAGTTCTCGCCCTTAAACGTTGTTAAACAACTGAACGCGATTAACTTGAATTGTCTTTCACAGTCTCACGCGACAGTTTACCGCGAAAGACACAATGAACTTGAAAGCATTCCTTGTAACAGGAAGAGACAGAACACGATGCTTGCGCGAACCATATTGTCAGCCTTTGTTTTGTAAGACAATGTAATCTGGCACGCCTTAACCGCGTATTGACTTGCAGGGCGCATAAAATATGTATTCTCTGCATGAGGTCAACCATAATTATCCTGAAGCATTTCTACACTCCAAACAACATCGAACGCGCAAAATAGGTTGAGGGCAGTAATCCACAGCTACCTGCATGTTCTCGAATGGAATAATGTATGCCACAGCATGAAAAACATTGTAAATGCAGTTTACGAGGGCAAAAAACCCTACACCTGTCATATTGCACAGTGAGAGATTCATTTCAAAATGATTTGATTACCTTATTTTATAAGTGTCACCTGCTATATATAATACGGGTAAAAGTAGAGATATATAAAAGGCTTTCTCTCTCTCTTTCGTTGGCTTTTTACTAATCCTACGGCATACTTACAATAATTCCACTGGAAATAAATTATAAAATCAAAACTAAAATAGAAAGGAGCCGAATGTATATTACTAATATTTTCAAATTAGTTAGTGGATTTACCCATCTCCAAACCAGGAAAAATATTTAAAGTGAAAAATACAAATTGAAAAATATACGAATACTTCTGCATATTCAGAACAAAATTTCACTAAGAATGGCTGGATTAGCTTAGCTTAAACTACCATAACAGATCCCACGGAATAAACAATGATTACCCAAAGCTCATGAAAGGATAATGCTATTTTCATTTAGAATTGTAATGAGTAGAACAAGAAAATATTTTAATTGGTTATAAAAATTTCTTAAAACAAAAATTAGGAAAATAAATTTTATTTAAATAAAACGATTTCTGAGAGTTTTTTTAATATTGCTCCCGAAAACTAAGACGGCCAAACAGCTCAACCAATAAATGTCATCACTTGACCTTAATTCGGCTTAAGAAAACAGTGAATTGCATTATTATTTATTGATTTTGCCTAAGTGCATTTTTACTTCATATAAGAACAAAATTAACCGAGGGAAACCATACAAAATTAAATTCTAAAAATATTGTTGTAAGGATTTCTCAGGAATAATATTTTCAAGGAAGTTTAAATAAACTAAAAATCCTCCGACTCAAAATCCTACAAAAAAAAAAAAAAAAAAAAAAATGTGTGTGTGTGTGGGGGGGGGTTCACACTCTTGTGTGAATAAAGCCAATTAATAATAGTAATAAAGAGAACGAAAGAAATTATTACTTATAGTTGGCAATCGGTATGGCGTACAGATTATATATTAGTTATCACGAAAAATGCTATAAACAGAATTTAACAAAATATCCAAAGAAATCTTTGAAACATAAAAGCAGGAGAAAAAGTTTACTTGTGCTCAATTACATACAAAAGGCATTACGCCTTCAGAAAGCAAAGATGAACTGCAACTTAGCAATAGAGTGAATTATAGAATAATAAAAACAAATCGTGTTTGAAATAAGAAAGCATCTCACTTTCTTTGGATACGAATAGTTTCATAACCTGGCTTTTACGAGTATCTTGGGCCAGATACAGACAATTTCGCCAGTATCAGAAACAATCTTTTAAACGATGTTGGGGTCCTTAACCTTTTTTTTTTTTTTTTTTTAATTCCGTGATTCTTTTGACAATTAGGCGAAGCCGCGGATCCCTTCTTAGATGCGCTACACCTCTCATAAATCCTTCCCAAATGCACTATATATATATATATATATATATATATATATATATATATGCGTAAAATAAAATTTCGGCGAAAACCAGTTCTATTGAAAAATCTGCATGAAAAATACATACTTAATATTCCAAACTTAAAATAATTTATTGATAACTAAATTTAAAACAGGAAATAATTCAAGTAAAATTTTATTAAGATTAATTTACTGTGAAGACTGTTGTTTCGATCTTCGATAAGAATATTGAAATATTATGATCACGATGGATTCAAACTAATGCATATGGAATTTATAACATGCAATTATAATGTAAAGAAAGTCAAGACCTAACTAGTTATTTCAAAAAATAATGATAACGTTTTTTTTTTAAAAAAAAATAAGTTTATGGGCACTCGAAATGTTTTCATGGACCCCAGTTAATGTTGAAGATGAACGAAAGTAATGAATTTTGCAATATATATGACGCCTGTTGGCGTGAGAAAATTGTGGCTCTCCTCTCTCTTATTCAAGAAAATGTGTTGCCAGTGTAATTACAGGAAGAGGAAATATGTACTCGTAAGAGGTAGGAGCGGAATCGAGCTCCTAGGTAGACGGTGAACAGTAAATAAATGTTATTGTTTGTTAAATACTGAATTGTTATTGATTCAAAGTAGATAAGAGAAAGTTATTGAGTGTTCATAAATCAGCGAGAAAAAAGATTTAGTTTTAGTTTTTATTAACGTCGCACTAGAAGCAACACGAGGGCTATTGGCGACGGACCTCGTAATTTTAAACCACGGTCAAGTGACGAGGACGACACCTGAGCTGGCACCCCCTCTCCTAACATCCACACCACGCCAACGGGAGGACTTTGGGCCCCGAACAGATTTAACGTGCATCAGCCCCTGCTACACGGCGGGTCTTTGGTGGCCAAGGATCGAACCCGCGACTGAGCGAAAACCGCCGGCCGCTAGTCCACGATCTTGACCACTAGGCTACCGCGGCCCCAGCGAGAAAAAAGAAGTCATTGCAAACTTCTCCATTTATACATTTCAAATTTCGTATAAAATTTCAGTAAACAACGGAAACATATAATCACTCATTCTTTTAAAAAAAATTACCACGTTAAGGTCTGGTGATTAAAACTCTATTTTCCGTTCGAGTTGTATAACTGGTGACTGACTTCACCACGGGTGGGCCTTTATGAGATCAATGAGAACCGCATTCCGGTTTATAAAGAGCCACTCCACGATGACATTGTACAAATACACAAATTCAAATTTGTTCAAAACATTCGCAGCAATTCTATGAAATGATAATTGGTCAACTGTGAACAATATTTCGACTTGACGACTTTATTTTCGAGTGCAAAGATTTATTGTAACATGGTACAACAAAAATAGGGGGGGGGGGGGCCACATCTTTCTTTATAAGTGGTCATTTTGAACCTGTCACGAATTTCCAAAATTCAGTTATAGAAGTGCTGCATTTGCTATGTCTGATCCCCTTCCAATAACTCTTAATTCCCCAGTCACATTTTGAACAAGCGTTGTTTTAGGAATTCATCTTCAATGATGAGTTCAGCAAATACAGAATTCAAACTTATGTTTGAAATCTACTTGCCATTCATCCCATTTTTCTTAGTGTTCGTCTAATTTTTCCTCTTCAATAATAATTCTATCTCTTTTTTCATGGAAAATAATTAAATACTTAGTTCTTAGTATTAGAAAATAATTAAATACTTAGATCCCAAAAATCCGAAGTTTAGCTTTTAAACGAAATACAATTTTTAAGATAATTCAGTAATACTATTTTCCTTTTCCTGTAAAGCCTAATTAAGTGTTTGCTAATAATTACTCTAGCCAGTTTGTAACGAGCATTAAGTCAAAAATTAAAGCGTCATTTCCTAGTTCTGATTTTTTTTTCTTCTTCTTTTTCTTTGGTAAATGTTATGATATTATTTATAAAAAAGTTGGTAAAAGTTGACAGACATCTTACAACAAGTTCAGACTGCACCACAAAAAAGTCTACTATCGAGATTTTTTGAAGAAGCGCGAAACAGGATGCTCAGGTGATAGGAGAAACTATCCCGCACATACACCGAGCATCTGCACAAATACATTGCTCACTCCGGAGCAGAGTTGTGCTGATTGAGTCAGCAATGTGTAAATGCGAGCGAATTTACTTATATAATCAAAGAAAAATAGGAAGATACTTAGAGATTAAAAAACATACCATAAAATTTGTATGAAAATATTATATGAGTTACTCTAAATTTAATAAGTTTTGAAATAATAAAAAGATAAATGTAAAATATTCAAAGAGAGCCGCAATCGATTCATCGAAGAACCGTGTTGAGAATAGATTAATGTGTATTTTTTTTTTTTTTTTTTTTTTGCGGCAGCAGTAATTACATTTATCTTGAAATATATTTAATTTAATAATACAAGGTGTTTCGTAACTCACGAGCAAAACATTTTTGGGTGTTGGAAAACACATCTAAACAATCCACTTTCCCCGCACAATTCATAGGCAGAGAGCAAACGGTGAAACGCTAGATGGCGCTATAATGAAAAGCACAAAGCGCGAGTTTTCTTACACATCGTCATTTCTACCATGGATTTTATGAGGTATGGCGATGTACAGTAATCAGGAAAAGATCATAGCCCAAAAAAATCTTGAAGCCTGCCCGTGGTTTCATTGCTCGTATGACATAATATCATTTGCCTTAATTATTATCTACTTTAATAATTTAGGGTCAATATTGATTTTTAATTTAATAATGGATTTTAATGGCATAATCGTTTTATTATTTTTGTTAGTAAAAGTTGGCAATATTTTTTTGGTTTAGAATGTTTTGTATTTTTTGTAGAAATATTAGTCCTTTATGAAACTTTGTACTTGGATGCGATCTAATACAGTTAAATATGATTTGAAAATGGAATCGTATATTGTATGACTTGAACCCTTTTACTGATTTCATTTGATTTAAGAGGAATCGGTTAGAGGCCCTTCTAAATTCAATCCCCGATTGTAGAACTACGTAACCCGTAGTGCACTATGTGCGGAGCGGGGGGTTGGTCTCTCGAATTATGTAGAACTACGTGTCGAATAGAATTTTTTTTTCAACAAGTATCATGCAACTTCATCCACCTTTCCGTTCAGGAGATTCCCACTATGCTTGCTGTTTAGGTTGTATTAATCGACGATAAGAATCATTTTTTAAAACATAAATACGTATTAAAACTTATAAGGCGTTGAGAACGGAAAGATTTAAAAAAAAAAAAAAAAAAACACCCGAATGCTAAATATGTTAATATTATTTTCGTTCAGAATTAATAAAAAAAAACTTAACCACCCCTAAAAAAGTTTAAGATTTAAATTAAGAAAATGATTGGGATAAATTAATCGGAATTTTCCTGGAAATTCAAAATTATTCCGATTTAAAACCAAATTGAGAAAACTCAAAGGAGAGATTTTTTTAAAAAAAAATAATTTATATAGACTTGAAAATTCCTCCAAGATAATCACAGGTACATATTTTTTTTTTACTAATTATTCATATGAATAATTTAGAAATGAACAAAAAATAATATATATCAACAAAATTTAATCCACTCATTTGTTAATAATATTCACTATTAAGATAAGAAATCATCTACATTTTACTTTCAGTCGATCAGCATTCCGCAGTAGCATTCTTAGCCTTGTTTATAAGCGATAACCCGATTTTTTTAAATCTTTCATTAAGAGCGAATTCTAGTGAACTTGAAAACTATTCTTGTTATTTTAATCCCTATTTTTTCATAATCATATCGTTTCAAAGGAACTGGTCTTTCTGGTAGTAACAGAACAAGATGCGGAGGTAGGAAACATGGAATGTTAATTTTACACCTCTTTCGTTATGCAAGTCAATGAGCTTCAAATATCTGGAGGAAATACTGATAACACAATGGTAAGGATTCATTCGTATTTTAATTTTCGTATGAAATCATTCAAACAAAATATTCAACTGCATAAAATTTGCAACTTTGTGAATGTCATCGCCTACCATTGCTAAAATTATCTGTATTTGGGCTATTCCCGATTTTCCCTTTGCTTGGAGTAATTTCGAATTGTTTGAAATAAAACCTCTCCTAATAAAATGAAACGTGACAGATTAGAAAGAAGTTAAAAAGTATAACGAATAGATTGGAGGAAATAGAATTTAACATTAGAGTTAGAAGTCGGTAGATGGTGGATGATTGAAATTGCAGTCAAACAAGTGATCTTCGGTAGTAAAAAAACTTTCATCAAAGATCCTTCGTGGAGACTTTCCGCTCGGTCCTTCAACCCTGGTGATATTACTCACTCGAACCCGAATGTTTTGATAGGGTCAGATTATTATTCCAAACTTTTACAAAACAAGCGCGTTCAGATGTGGACTCGGGATTATTTTGGGTATTACACTTGCCTGTCGTATTCCGAAACACGTACACCACACGAGCGGTGCCGATAATACACGTATATTGATTGATATATTCCTCTCTAAATTGAATGTAAGTAAAAAATTTGATGTATATGAAAGGTGGACAAACGTGGAACCTATTGATAATTTAAATAAGCTTCTTAAATTAATTCAGATTAAAGCATACTTTTATTGATTTCAAAATATGCGTCTGAAGATTTGAAAAGTTTGATATCTCTACGAGAGTACATTTGCATATTTTGTGTGAATACATTAAAATTTATAATATTATCGAAGAAAGGATTAAAGAGAGTATTCTATGTTACTTCTCTATAACTAAATTTTGAAACATCCTTCACGAAGCTTGCCATCTAATTTCAGGCTATATAGTGCTGGCAATATTTGTTTTAATAGAGAGGCGTAAAAAATAGAATTAGAAAAGTAGGAGTATAATAACAATTTTTTTTAAAAAAAAAATATTGTTATACTGCTTAAGTAGACAGGAATGGGAAAAAGTACGAGTCTGCAAGAAAATATTGCATCAGTGTAATTAAATCCTTGGTACAATAATTGGATGAATTCTGAAAGAATTCCATATTTAAAAGCGGAAAAATATTCCTATAAAATTATTGAAAATTTTTTTCGCAAGAAATACATCTAGAATGCATGAAAAAGCGATTCATGCAATTATGATTGAGAAATTTATGATGCGTCAACAAAAGGGATTCATTAACAATAAATCAAAAAGAGATGTTTTTGTAGTTGACCATAAAGGGACATCAACAACACATCCCATACAGAGATGCAATAAACAAACTTCAAATAAATAGAAATAAAAGAGTAGAATTACAACATTTTTAGAAAATGCCAATTTTATCTATCTAATTATACTTTTTCAAAATGCGAGAAATTGGATGATTGTTTAAATGTTTTCAATTTTAAACTGACTGAATTTTAAAAAAATAAAATTGCCGAAAGTTTTGCATTAAATTCGTTTAGAAAGCAACGTTAATATACATAAAATATGCAGACAAAAAAAATACAAGAAAGCTCTGGATATTTTATCCAATTAATTATATTTTCATCTATGCAAAAATTTGAATGATTCCCCAAAGAATGCCATCTTTAAAATCAGTCGAAAGATTACGCGGTAAAGAATATATTTATGAGATTAGAGAAGACAAAGTGCATCCGTTCAGGTTTTCAAGTTCCTTACGAACGTTGCATTTTGGAGTTACGGTCACTGGATTCGCCTCATTTCTTCATCAATGCGACAAATCATCCACTAGATTCAGTGATGCAATTCCCAATCATCAAAGCACCTATCTGCCAACATCAAAACTATTGTTCACCGAAATTGAAAACAAAGATCTTATGCAGAAGATTATTGTTACAATCTCCCATTTTTAAAGAAATGAAAAAAAAAATGAAGCGATTGGTTAAATTAAAAATATAATTATACAGGATGGTTCGAAAGTACCTAAGAGAAATATACATTCTTGGGCAAAGTACTGTCAATGAATATCATCAACTAATCCAACAGCATTAAAATGGGAAAATTATATTGGCTTAGAATAATATAATGGAAACAACAAACATATTAGTTCCAAAACATAGCTAATACTTTTTTTTTTTTTCCATGTAGAGTAGCCGAAAACAATAAAAAACATAATAAAATAAGCTACAAATTTCAAATTTTAATAGATCTTATCAAAAGAATAAATGCTAATCCAAAAGAATTTGAATTAAAATTCGGTTTGGTTTTATTAACGTGGCACTAGAAATAATAGGAGGGCTATTGGCGACGGACCTCGTAATTCTGAACCTCGATCGAGAAACGAGGACGGCATCTGAACTGTCCTCCTAACTTCCCCACCAAGTAAACGGGATGATTTTAGGCGCCTACAGATTAAACGTGCACCAGCCGCGGCTGTACGGTGGATCTTTAATAGCATCAATGCTCGAACCCGGTCTCAAACAAAACCGCTGGCCGCGAGTCCCCGACTATGGCCACTAGTTAACCGCGACCATTAAAATTCGGTATCAAAAGTCAATATACCGTATTTTAATGCATATAGAGCACGAACCACTTTATACTTCGACTTTAAGATTTCAAAAAATATCTCTATAAAAAATGCTTTTTATCTGTCACGGAAATAATTCAATTCTTCTCATCACTCTCATCTGATACACAACCGCTGCCCTGAGGCTTTCGGTGTCATAGAGATCCGAGTTTCGAGAAACTGAATAATTTGTTAATATCTAAAACACAATCCAAGTTAGAAAGTAGTTCAAAAAGCACCCACTTTTAACAACAGGTGGCATTGCTAAGGTAATCTAGTGCGACCATTGTGTTCTATCATCAGTTAAACGATGTCGAAACAAACGTGACAGTGATTCATTGGTTAGTTTTGATAGCTGCCGCGTCCAGTTGTCATTTTGTGTCGATATTTCACTGTCGATGAGATCTGGATTCCTCATTACATACTGGAAATCAAGCAACAATCAAAACAATGCGCCGTTTCCGTTGAATCTGCTCTAAAGGAAGCAAAGACGGTCTCAAAGATCGGGAAAAAAATATAGAGAGATAAATAAAAAAAAAAAAAAAAAAAGAGGAAAACGATTAACAGATGGTGAATTGTCCCGTTTCCATTTCTCATTCATAATATCCCACTTCCCATGCCTAACACGGGTGTTTTTTGAATCATGTATTAAAATAGGAGCCGCCTCTCCCTCGTTTTGGCGGCCCAATTTTTGACAAGGGATTTCTTATGCATACAGTAATTACTTTCCAGGAAAAGTTGTATAATAATATCACGTAACACGCAAACATTTTGATGTTGGAATTGCTATTTGATGTTTGGAGGAAGGGAAGTTAGTAGCACGAGCGATTTTAAATCCAGCTATATATAGTAATCCTAATTCTGATTAATACAGTAGCTGCATCAGAAATGCATAGATTCTCGATTTATAGTATAAAAACAGAAATAACACAAACGCAGAAGAGAAAGAACAATCAGTAACCTTATCACTTTTCATAAAGTAATATGATTTGATGATCGGGAACATCATTTTCGAAAGCAACGAAGGGTGCCCAGTCGGAACGAAAAACTTTCTCTTCTTATGGCAAATTTGTGGTCATGGAGGAATGCGGATTGGAATCGAAAATGGGGAAATACTGGCAAAGAATTGAGCAGATCCCAGCCGCAAGCAAGATCCATACGTTAGCCATCCATTAGTTTCGCAAAGCATTCCTTCGCTTGTAGCGCGGTTTGGTTTAAATATTAGGTATTTATTTAAGAGTGGTGAGGCTCATTAAATTATTGAAGCTTTAAATCCTAGTTGATTCAGTAATTTTTAAAAAGCAAGCACATTAAAAAAGAGTAAATAGTGGTAAAAATATGAAAAATGGAGGAAAATGCATTTTTCCAAGAAGAGTCGGAAAAAAAGATGAAAGTACTAGAACTAGAATCGCATGCCTTTCAAACAAAACGATTTAAGATTAAAAAAAACTTAACAGAAGCACAATTGTTTTAATTACAATTAATAAGAGCTTGATATTAGTTACAATTGAGATAGTTAAATAGTTTTTTTAGATGAATTACATCTAATTATCTCTAATTAATAAACATTTTTTTTAGCTTAGAAACAAAAAAGTTTTTTTTAAAGCTTTTGAAAACTAAAATCTTGTCTATTCTTTGTACCATAGAGCACGACTAAGGTGCGTTAAGAAATCACGTTATTAAGGTATACGGTCGGAGCCATAATTTTGAAAAAACGTATAATTGAATAATTTTTTTTTTTTTTTTTTTTACATTTAGCATCATCTGAATTAGAATGTACTTAAAAAAAGCATTTCAAAAGTTTTATTACAATGAAAAAAATTTAAAATGCAATTTTTTAGCATAAAATAAGAAAAAAATAGCACATTTTCAAAATATTCTCCTTTCGTGAAAAATCTTTCTAAAACATTGTTATTCAGCATACGTATTGATATGACACCTGTACAGGGTCTGAACAAGGATTTTTTAATAATTCACATTATTTGCAGACTTATTAAGAATCGAAGTAACAACACGCGTTTTTTTTAAAAAAATTCCTCCACTCTTATGCATTAAAATGTGAATAAATTCACTTATATACCATACATTACCAAAATCCTAATTCAGGATCTTAAGAATAGTATGAAAAACATTTCTATTAAATTTCAAAAAACATTCGAGTTATTACCTTTCAAAAATTGTAAACATACTGAAAATCATATTCTTCAGAAAATGGATTTAAAGTTAAAACTTGTTCAGAAAACAAATGAAATGTCTGATATTAAAATACTTATAACTTGATTTCCATATACCATAGCTACAAATGGAAGGTAGCTTTAGAAAGAGAAGATTTCAAATATTTTAATGGATAAATAAAAAAAAATCGGTATTTTCTCCGAAATTCGAGTTTTTAACGTAGTCGGATACCTTAAGGAATTACCTGTAATTAAAAGATTTAATTAAAATACATAAATAATTTCGTTTAGATTTAAATGGTAAAATAGCGTCAATTTACATTTAAAATAAATCAATTTTGGTCATCCCCCGTTCTTGTAAAATCAATGCATAACGAAATAGTATTTCCAGAAAAGTAGACGGCGGAAATGTCAACGTCGCCTTTAGAAGCAGCACGAGGGCTAAAGGCGCCGGATTTCGTAATTTGGAACCACGGAACGAAAGCTATTAAACTCTAAACTTTTACACTGTACTAATGTGAGGGCTTTGACAGTGTGCATGAGCTCTGGTACACAGCAGGTCTCTTTTGGCACCCCACGACTCGAGAGAAACAGCTCGCACTCGATTACTTAGGACACTGTATCGAAAAACCTTTTAAAAGAGCAAAGATTTCTATATTTTAATCACTATGCTACGTCGGCCCTTTTCCCGGTTTAATGAATAGACAAAAGCAATAATCTTAGAAAAGTTCAAGTTAGTTGCAGTAGAATGGTGCATTATAAAAATGATGCACAAGCAAAAATCATGTAGAACCTTTCCTAGATTTTTGTTAAGAAAGAAAAGCCGAAAAAATTGACCATCCCTTAAACATCCATCACACGCTCCTGTAAAGAATTTCGGCGAAGTGAATCAAGGCACAAGCATCTAATCCATGAATAAGATTGATTATCTAAATGTTTTTCAAGACACAGCAGCACAGAAAGATGAATACGCGTAATGGAAAATGAATAATCACTAGGATGAATCAGCAAACAGTGCAAGCAACAACACTTGTGTAATTAAGAAAAATGCCACCTTTTCACTATTTGCCAGCTCATTATAGCAATAAATCTGGCTAAGAATGATGACGAGTAGTGAAAAAAAATAGAACGGCAACAACAAGCGTTAAAACTGAAAGTAAAACGTCATATAAGAATAAGGCACAATGTGTATATGCTTTATTATTATTATTATTGGAGACAAAATCAGCATGTAAAAAAGAATGGTAAGTGAGATAATTTTAATTACAGTTGTAGAGCGTGGCATGAGTGCGTGGGATCTTGAATGAAGATTACAAGGCTGAAGATCATTTTTTATAGGGTTAAATTCACAGCACGCGGATATACATCACAATAATAGTTATAAGGGATACATATAAGACTTCTATACAACAAACTAGAAGTTGGGAAGAAGTGTCTCTTTCTCAACTTCACCACAGGTGGCGTTAGCAATCCAGTTAAAGTTACAGTCATGGTGGTTGTTACACAGTGATTTTGATGACATTTATAAAAAGTTACCTTGTTTTATTCAAATGACAGATTCCTTGATAACAAATAAGACAGAAATCCAGCAGTTCTCGTCACTGGTCCTATAATATTTTTAGCTGAAGAGGGGGGAAATATCTATAACGATTACATGTATTAAATGGAAAGTATTAATATAAATACTCATCAAATACTACTAAATAAAAATGTATTCTTTCTTACCCAAGAAGTTTTAGGAGGAGAGAGGGTTAGCGATGTGTCTTAGACCGCTGACCCAACTAATTACTCTGAAATAAGCTGCTGTCTCCTGACTGGAAGCCCAAGTTTTAATCCAATCTCGCCCACTGCAGATTAGCACTTAAAGACCTAAGCCTTCAAGCCTTTTTAAACCAATTTCTAGAACTTAAAAGTAAATAAAGATTTAATTTTTAAAAACAAATTCCACTTTAATTTTTGAATTGCACTCATAACATTTATTGTACTGGGTACTCGGAAGAAAATCTCAGTGAGTGGTTGTAATTTAATGGTGCAAAAGAAAGCCGGATGTGGCTATGCTGCGCCAAACAAGGCAAAGTTGTGATCTAAGCATTGGAGAGAAAAGAAAAAAAATGGTTGTCAAGACGGAGGATTGAAAATAGAGAAGGATTGCTAGGGTATCCCAAGGATGCGTCACTCGAGTTTACCAAAGACAGTAAACCAATAGGAAAGAAAAAGATCACTAGAGTTCCTCGGATTTGTACCTACTTGGTACCTACCTACCTACTTGATCCGTACCTACTTGGGGCAAAGCATAGCGAACTCCTCAGTGAATATTTTCTATCCTGACCGGAGGTAAAGGGCCCCAAGGGTTGGGCTCTCCAATTGATACATAAACATAAGAACGCTTTCACTTATCTTGGTCTGATTACATGTGCTAACTTACTTCGATTACATTTCCGAACGTAAGATTACCATATAGGAGCAATGAACGTCATCACCGCCAAGACCGCCATGTTATTTGAGTCACCATGTTTCTTTTCCTTAATTTTATCCAAAACTCCAAAATTCAGATGCTTTCCTGGTATCTATAAACTTACTTTTATCTATTACTAATGGATAGTTACATTTTCACACTATAAAAACTTAATTTAAAACAGATCTTTCACGCTCAATTTTAAAATGCAAAAGGTACACTCTTAAAATGCTTTTATTGTATCAAATAAATATCCCTTTCAATCGCAAAGAAAAATTACATATTGCGACTAATTAATTCATTGTCTCAATAGACAAGTAAACTGAGACCCCATTCAAAAGAGTCTTCAGCTATGTGAAATGAGCGATGATAGAGCAGTGACATTGTTATAAACCTCGAACATTTCTTTTTAGAGGCATAAAGATTGATAGTGAAGTTAGATGGACATATCTGAATTGTAGAATTTGGATAGATACTAACTATCGCCAAGTGATACTTTTGTTGTTGTTGTGACCGATTCTACGTAGTCTAGTACAGACCAGACCTCATGAGACCAAAAATCTTCAAGACGACGAGAGAGAGAGGTAATGAATCTTCTCTGTCAAGTCTCATGCAATTTAAAAGGAAAAGTCATGGAAAAAATTATAATTGGTGCAGGTCGGATAGGCTTTCTGCCCCTTGTCGAAAGTAAAGACTCCTAATGTGTCCCTGTCTGTAAAAGGTGATTCTCCTCAACAATAAAGACAACCCCAGGAGCTTGCATGTTGTAACATGAGTGAGTCGGAGGAGATCTTCCAAAATTGTTTGTTTGAGATTTTTATTTTTGAAGCAGAAGGAAAGTGAACGAAAGAAGTATATGAGCCAGCCACGTTTTTAAATGTCTCGCAATTGAAAGGGCATGGCTGTTCATATATGAATCTCCAGATGAAAAATTGTATACGTACAATATCATGCAGAGAGCTAAAACTGCCCTTTTATATAATTGACTCCTTAGAAGCAACAAAAAACATTTCCATAAATACAACATTTTAGATACTCAGAAGCAAAATTATTTAAAATATTGCAATATAAAAAATCTATATGATTAGGTCTGCAACTTCTAATTAGGGGTAAGGAAAAAATATCAAAATATTACGCGAAAGAGCCCCAAATGCTTTTAAAATTTCAAACGTCAAATGTTTTGAAATTTGTATACATATCGTATCTTTTATTCCTGAAATCTCCTTACTGCGATATATTAACGATTCTATAGACAGAAAAGAAAATTTTTCCAACCACCAGTGCAAAGAAAATTGCCCAATTTACGATTATAACCAGCACATTTTTATACATGAAACGAAAAACAAGTTTTGGGGAATTTGCAGCCATAAGCATCCATTCGTGAAAATTGGGATCCGTTCGAGTAAATGCATATTGTGAAGAATACAATTATGTTTGGTGAGTTACATTTTTTTTTTTTTACTAAATAAGAAATCATTGTAAGATGGGGAACAAGAAAACGATCTATTTCTTTTGGAAGAAAATATGCTTACAGTAATGTGGAAGATAAAGATTTTGAATAAAATATTCAGCGGTACTTTAAATTAGAAGAAAAAAATTTTCTTAAAAATATAGAAACTTTTCACACAGAGAAAAGTTTACGAAAATTGCATCAGAAGAAAATGCAAATTGTTAAAATAAGCATAAAACACGTTTTCTAGAGAGCAATATAGTATACTTGTTTTAGAAAAAATATTCTTCTCGAATGTAAAACAAGAAAACGGACTTTTTTTTTTTTAAACTTTAACAAAAAAAAAAAAAAAAAAACTTTGCATGTTGCATTCATAGATTTCGTATATTTGAAAATGTTACTATAAGGGACCACTTACAAAAATTCGGAACATATATAAAGATAAAAAATTGAATAAATTTTCTATAAGAATGTTATAACTTTTTGCGTAGTAAAACTATATCCAAAATCATAAAATTAAAAAATATATTTCCTTTTTAATATGTTTGAATTATTCAGTGATAATATTAACAAGTTATTCTTAAAAATATATTGACTATAGTATAAATAAATTATCAACATGTTTCAATGAAACGTAGATAAAAGAAATTGTTGTATATATAGCATGTGTGTATATACATGCTACATATACAACATATATAGCATGTATATACACACATAATACAACATATAAAGCTTTAGGTTAACAGTTCAAATTTTTTTAAAACTCATGACACACATAAAAACAATTTTATGACAAAAAAAAAATGAAAAGCAAATATAAATATTTATTTCATATAATAAACACCAATTTAATGGTTAATTAATGATAAATAAAGAAGAAGAAAAAAAAATTCAACCATTGGATATTTGTTTGACGACAGAAAGTATCCATTTTTACGCACCATTAAGAAGAAAGCTACTACTACCGCATTTATTAAGTGACTGTTCAACAAACAACAATAGTTCCCGGGGAGATTGCATTTTGTAAGTAAGTTAATTACTTAATAAGCGTTAAATAACTAGAAGTATAAAAGGCTGTTAACGACGGATTGAATAGTTTTCAGTCAGAATGAGTGAAAGTTGAGATTTATGGAGGAAAATACAAATCTGGCTAAGTTCCGCAAATATTTACTTAAAATACCACAACACTGCATTGGGATCAAATGATAGATAAAATACAATAATTGATTTTTGGAAGAAAAATAAGTAGAATGAAAGGGTTGAATTCTTAAATACGGTATAAAATGCCAATTTTGTACAAACTCACAAACGATGAGGGTTTCCCTCCACCAGGTCAGTCTTGTGATGAGATTGGTAATTTGCGTCGCACCGAGAAGCATAACGAGAGCTATTCACCTCACAATTTTGAACCTCGGTCAAAAGACGAGGACGACTGCTCCCTTTCCAAACTTCCACACTACGACAACCGATTGACTTTGAGCCACGACACATTTAATGTGCATCAAGCCCTAGTTACATGGCGGGTCTTAAATGGCATCAAGGCTCGACGAAAACCGCCGGCCGCGATTCCTAACCATGGCCACCACCAAGTCAGACAAGTTTAAAACAAATGTATTTAAAAAGGTTTAACGGTAATGATTCAACACCGGGAAATTTTTGACGAGCAGTGTAATGGGAATAGCACTCCGGAGCCCTCTCACTCGACAAAACATGTTTGTGTGTGAAGCAAGTGTGTCAAGACAACTAACATCCATTCTTCGAATTGGAACATGAAGCCAAGCTTCAGCTATGGACTACATCGTGTATATCTTGTTGTGGCTTTGGAGAGTGAACGTTTCCCGTCATGCCGTTTAAATGGTTTTTAAAATGAAACGTTTGATGTTTTGTAGCGGCGCAGGTAACTACAGAGGATCAAACTGTGCTTAAAGTATCTACATGATTAGATATCAAATTCCAACATTATAACCCCTACTGTAGAATTGACTCATAATATCTACCATACCAGTCATCATAAGATCCCCATGATCGCCAAAATGTTATAATGTTTCAAGATACTCATGCTGTCAATATAAACATAGGACTTATGAGAATTAATCACGATCACAAGACAAGATTCGACACTAGAGTACTACTAAACACTTTCACAGAGTCACGCGTCATTTTTAGATTTAATTCCATTTAACATGAAGCCCGATTCTTCTGCGTGAATCGGAACTGGAATCAACGACCCAACTGGTCAGAAAGTTTACGACATGATCCATTCGGCAAGAGGTTCTCAATCTTTTTTAAGAAGGGGAAAGCTAAATTATTGCATTTCTCTTGAGTGAAACATTTACAATGCAACATAAACTCTAAAGCAGGATGGCCCCAGCCTTCCTGAAATCAAGATCGCAATGAAGTAACCCTTGGACAACCCTACTTCCGAATGCAACTTCTTTTAACAATACTGATGTTTATCAATGCGAATTATTTTTACTAAAAATCAATTAAAATTACAATACTTTAAAAAAAAAATTCTGAAGCTTAAAGCAATATATGATTTACACAGATTACAGTAATATTGCGATGATAAAATGCGTTCTGCTAGCTCCTTATCTAAATTTCCCTGGTTCTCGCGCCTCCTGCCTCGCAAAGATATGATGCAGAAAATAATAATGTACTTGTGCCCCCCGACTCGAGTATTCGTCTGTAACAAAAATAGAGAATATTTCTGAACGGACTCTTCCTGTGAGAATCACTGACATAGCTTGCTTGATTTTTCAACACCATATATAAAACTAAAAAGTTTGTCATTCACGTTTGCTGATTATATTTATATTACAACACATGTATTTTTATGTTTCAATTAAATCAAACATTTATATTCTATACCTTTCCAAGTTACAGCATTAAAAAAAAAAAAAAAAAGTACGTATTTTTACTTGTCGTTTTGAGTGAAGTCTAAATCATTGCAATTGATTCTAACCTATCCAAAAAGTCATGAATAATTTTTAGCATAATGACCCAAAAGGGAATTGCACGAAAAATTCGAATTATCCAAAATAAAATTCTAATTATCAACATTTCTTCCCCATTGTTTCAAAAGCAGAATTGTCGGCACCGGATAAAAAAGTCGAATTACCTAAAATTTCACATTATAGAAGTTCGATTGGACATTAATTAAAATTTTCAGAACATCCACATTATCCCATCAAGAATCTTTTAAAAATTACCAGATCCGAAATACAAACAAGAACGACACTCGCTTTAAATTCAAATTCTCAACACCTCAACAACACTACTTTAAAAAAAAACAACCTATTATCATATTGATGACCGCGCAATACGTTACTTTGTTTTGACCCGATGCATCGCAAAACACGCAATTTAGATTCGACTTTAAGATTTCTACAAGGCTTAAAAACTCAAATGCTTCTGCATTTGACAATATAATGAATGAGATTATTCGCGTACACGCCTTCTTTCTCGATTTTTTTTTTTTATTATTATTATTACTTCAAATTTGCAAGAATTAACAAGAACGAAAACGCATCGAAAATGTACTATGAATGGATTATCAACCTACAGCACGAGCACAGAACGTAAACGTAGGCAGGTAACATATTCCACTGAAAATTCGTGCAACAGATAAATCCACCGACATGATGGATGGATGATTGATCGGTTCGATTCCGTGGAAAGAGAATTAAAAAAATATATCTCGATATGATGGTATCACTCTCGGAAGCTAGTCACCGAAAACGAGTGACGGTTTTTTATTTTATTTTTTTTAAAAAAAAGCTGTTTAAAAATAGTCCATCAGGAGCTCAATTGAGTTTGACAATAGTGGTTAATTCGTGATAAATGCGAAGTTCAAGCAAAGGATAAGAATAGTTATCATGCAATGTTACAGATCGTCGACCACAAACAATTAGCATGAACATAGGGCTCATTCCTTTGCAAAGAAAAAAAAAAAAAAAAAAAAATGAACCAAGTACGAGTAATGGCGTTCAACTCAGCATTGACGGATAGTTATAGATGATTCTTGTATGTAAAAATAAGAAAATACCACCAGTTCTAAAGAACAATGCTCTAGATTGATACGAACCAATTCTTCCAATAGTTAAAGTTTCAGAAATATTTTGAGTCATGACAGACTTTGATTTTGTTCATGTTTTTAATCGTTGGGGGAAAAATGTAAAACGCACATGTATCAAATATTGTTAGTTTACGTTGAAATTAAATAAAAACGAAACTTCGAAGTTTTTTTTTTTTTAAAAAAAAAAAAAATTAGCATTAAATTAGACTATGTATAACTGTGGAACAACCTGAAGTAATCATAATTACGAAGGAAAAAATTGAATTTGTAATTAATAAGCACTATAAATGCCAATCTGTTTTGTAATGCAAGAAAATTAGTTCCGTTTTCAGTCTATGATGATACTTGTGAACGACCAATCAGTGATAGAACTGATGAACGACCAATCAGTGATAGAAGAGGTAGTTATATTTGACCGGTTTTCCTTATTATTACGCATGTTACATATGGCTTGTGACCAATAAAACTAGTTAAACAAACATGCACTAATCATGCATGTAATCGTTAAAACTCATGAATTTGATGATTTTAAGTGACAGTTCATTCCACATTACGTATATTGCAATAATAATTAGGTGCGTGTAATTAATGTTTGGCAAAATATTAATATGCAAAAATTTATTTCATTTTACTTTTATTTTATGGACAAAGCAGTTACACTTGTCTTAGATATATTTAATTTAACAATTTAGTGTTTGCTTTAATTTTAGTATCCGAACATTGAATTTAATTTTAATATGAAATCAAAAGCTTTAAAAATGTATAGTCTATTTTATCGTTTGCTTTAATTTTAATGTCTAAATATAATTTTTGTTTTTAAATCTTGGAATCATTTGCTTTGATAATTTTGTCGCAAAAGTTGACATTGTTTTTGCGCTTTAGAATGTTTTGTATTTTTGGAGGATTAGAAAGTATTCCAAAAAGAGAAAAGGTGGTAGATTGCTGTCCAGAATATATATATTTTTTAATTTAACACTTTTACTTACTTTTTTTTGTAAATAAGCTCCTTCGCAGTCACAATTTTTATGTAGAAATATCTAAAAAAAATATTTTACGAATTTTCAATTAAAAACTACTTCGTTTGAAGACTTATTTCCTGAAGTCCATTTACACGTTTTTACCTACAGAAAGGCAAAAGAATTCAATGGTGGTTTTTTTTTTTTTTTTTTTTTTTTTTTTGAACGCTTAACAGTTAACATAATGGGATACATATTATTCACGTTTGGATCTATTTATATTTATTATATAATTTTAATTTACAACCTTTCAATTTTCTAATATATGACAACGCCACTTATTTCCCAATACATAATTTGAAAACCAATAGCTATGATGAGGACATATAAAATCTTCGGGGAATCCATAATATAAATGTTTTTGTCCAATACAGTTATTTGTTCAAGGTTATAAATAGTTTCAACAGATTATTCACTTTTTATTAAAAAGGGAGATATGAGTCATCACCATCAGACACTATCTCACAATTTTCGAGAAATATCAGCTTCACACCTTGAACGAATTGCGTTAATAATTCTATTTCAACGACTTCAAGCATAATTTTTTATAATGATCTCCGTAACATGCATTAGAAATTAATGATACAATCCAAGATAAGGTGATTTTCAAATGCTGCAAGGTGAGATGTGTGCGTGTTGGTTATCGTTACTCTTGCTAAGAAAATTTTCATAAGGTCATTCAGAGAGATCGACTGCGGTCGAAAATAAAAGACGTACAATTGCGGCACCTAGTCAAAGGTGAGAGCCGACAGCTGCTTCATGCCACCCGCGAGTGTCATTTTCTTCCCTCAAATTCATCTGGCGGCTGTTCCTCTCAAGAAATCTGATTTATGCTTACTAGTAAGGAGGGAACACACAACGTTCATGGGGGGGGAGTACATTTTACAAACATTTGCTCTCACAATCAATGCTTACTGCACGATTAGTATTATACTAAAATAATCCAACCAGTAATAAGATTTTGTTTATTTTTTCAAAATTTTATCAACATTGCTACCATGTTGTTGTTTTGTGAAAATAACACCAATAAAAGAGCATGGGCATAAAATAAAGGATACATGGTGTTTGGTTCAAAACATAGACATTATGACTATAATAATTATATTTAGTCTGCTTATAAGACATACTTACATTGCAAAAGTATATTTAATTCAATATTTTACTGTCTGCTTTTATTCTAATATTTAATTCAATAATCGGTTTTTATAGCAGAATCGTCAGTTTTTATTCTTTTTGTTATCAACATTGGCGAGCCAACAACAATTAGATTACTTGAATGATTTTTTTGCAGAACAATTCATGTGGTTATAATGGAACATAAAAGGGCAACCGAATCATTTTGGATTAAATCAAAATGATTCGGATTCAAAATGATTTTGGATTATGAAAGTGTGCGTTTCAGTTTCTGCTGTCACAGTTTGTATTTTTATTTTTTTTTTAACTCTACCTTTATGAAGATTCTGTTTGGATTGACTTCCAATATAATTTTGAAATGTTCCAATTGTGATTTTGTTGTCTCCTTTTCAACTACTGAAAAGTTAAACAAGTAAAGCTGAATAAATTTGCAGTTTGCTTGTGGAATGCGAATAATTTGAATAGGATATTCGTATGACAAGGAAGTTATATGCTTCGCTGAATATGATATGTATGACAAAAAGAGCATATAGAGTGTGTGAAAGGAAACTCTTGGTCTCTGCTACTTCAACGGCAAAAACTTATAAATATAGTAAAACACGAGTACATAAAATTGTTCGACAAAAAGTTATAGAAGAAATGCATCCATGGAAAAACTTGATGAATAATGAGTCATTCAGAAGATGTTTGCAGCAAAATGTTCCTGAAGAAATTTTATTGAGCTAAAAATGTTTTCTTTAGGTACCTATATTACTGTTATAATTTTTAAGAAGTGATTCAATGGTGTGCTAGGTGTTTTGAAAGCCCATGGCATAAATTCAGGTTACTATACCATGCGTGACTACATATCTTTTGACAACATTCGAGTCAATAATTCCAAACATTCTTTGCCTCGCTCAAAATAAAATAAGCCACCAAAAAAAAAAAAAAAAAAAAAAACCCCCCCCCCCCAAAAAAAAAGGGGGTTACTACAACAACAAACAGTGAATGCGTAAAGTGGAAAGCTTGGTAGATTTAATTACATACTGTAAATAATTCCTTCAAAAATTGCATTTATATAGTTTAAATTCTTTTTCTTGTTTTTGTTGTTCGAAAATGTATTTTTGTAAATTTGATATCTCAAAAGTGATATCTCTAGAAACAAAAGAGATGTTTGCATAAAACTTCACGCAAACGTTTCTAATACGAACTTAAGTGTATAAACTAACAGCTGCGAAATTGAATAATGTTTACGGAAGTTGTAGTTAGATTAGACTAGAGAGTACTGAAAAATTGTCGTTAACTCATAGTTCACAGTTTCGACAGGCTATAATTTCTGATACATAAAAATAATTTTAAAGTTTTTACTCTATTCACTAGAAATGCATTTATAAAATATATTTCAATAAGGGTTTGGGGGAAATGTAAAATATTTTAAAAGTAATTATGTATATACATTCCTTCTGACTGTATTTTTTATTAATGTGTATGAAAGCGAAATTAAAAATGTAAAAACGTTAGGGTTTTTTCGGAAAATTTAAAAAAAAAAAAAAAAAAACGTTTTTTTTAGACCACATTAGAGTATAATAAAAAAAACCACGTTTTATCAGAAAAAAAACCCCCCAGAAAAAAAAATAGGGCTTAAAAAAAAAAAAAAAAAAAAAAAATAACAAAGAGTGAAGGGGTTAAGTACAAATCTGGGAAGTGCTGATTACATGCTGTTCATAATTTGTTTTGAAAGTTGCATTTATAAAGTTTAAGCTTTCTTTCCCCCTCAAAACTGCACTTTAATAAATTTGATATCTGAAAGGTGATATCATAAGAACCAAAAGAGACATTTGCTTGAAATTTCACACAAATGTTTCTTATGGTATTATCTAGAGAATGAATCACAAGCTATGGAATGTAATAAATTTTAGGGAAGTTATAGTTGGGAGTCCCTTCTAAAAGTATTGAAAAATTGTCATACATTCCCAGCTTATAGCTTCGGCTGCCTATAACTTTCGATTCAATAACAACTATTTAAAGAAAAATTACTTCTTAAAAGAAAACATTTGAAAAATTCCAAAATATGATGAAAACTTTTTTAAAATTTAAAATTTTTGAACATATATATATATATGTGTGTGTGTGTGTGTGTGTGCGTGTGCGTGCGTAGACAGTGGGGTGATGAGATTGTTCATCCCGAATCTACGATGGTTTGCTCTTACGCAAAGGGCTGGTTGTCTAGGGGGGTAATTCCATTACCGGACTCTATTATGTTTTCGAAGGAATTCAATGATGAGACTCAACTTGTTTTACTTCGTTTAATATTTGGAGAGATGAAGATATTTACAGTTTGAACTATGTACAGGTTGTCTCTATTAGGAGTAAACAGCTCTTCCGAGACGGATAGATGGCAATCTAATTAGTCTTATCCCATATCGGCGATGGGCACTGGAACACGTTCGGGCGTACAAGTTTACTTCCGACGTGGGTAATGCGAAGGAGAAGAGAAGCGGAAAAGTGAGGGAAAGAAGAGCGAAAACGAAGTGTCACTCAGTTTTGTTCTGGAATAGGTGGCGCTGCATAAGCTAATCACATGACTCTGATTCGTGGTGCCATCTATTGAGTATGGAGGAACTGGTTTTACAGTAAATTGGAAAATAAAATTAATTGCTTAATAATTAGCTGGAAAATCCTAATCCTGAAAAATTCTTAGAAATATATATATATATATAT
>BMAW01051852.1:1589665-1614031 GCA_019974015.1 Nephila pilipes
CCAAAACAGCTTGCAGTCTTCTCGGAATGGATAAATACAGTTCCTGTATGTGTGCCAAGGGAATATTATACCATTCTTCCTGCAAAACGGTGGCAAGTTCAGATAACGATGTTGGCGGTGGATAACGAGAACGCACTTTCCGTTCCAATGTAGACCACAAAGGTTCGATAATATTCAGGTCTGGTGACTGTGGTGGCCAGGGGAGATGGGACAAATCCTCCTCGTGCTCAGAAAACCAGTCCTGGACAATGTGAGCTGTGTGAACAGGGGCTTTGTCGTCTTGGAAGACACCATCACCATCGGGGAACAAAGTTTGTACCATGGGATGAACTTGATCTGCCAAAATGTTCACATAAGTCTTGGCAGTCATGTGCCCTGACACAGTTATCATGGGGCCAGCAGAGAACCACGATATGGCTGCCCAAACCATAACAGAACCCCCGCCATGTTTCACTCTTGGCAACAAGCAGTCTGTATTATAGGCTTGAGATGGCGTTCTCCAGACGTAAACTCGGCCAGAAGTGGGAAACAATGTGAAAGAAGACTCGTCAGACCATATTACACGCTTCCACTGCCCTATAGTCCAGGCTTTATGACTTAAACACCACCTTTTCCTGCTATGGGCAATAGCACTACCGATGAGTGGCTCCCAATTGGCACGGCCAGAATTCCCTGTTATGAAGTCCCTTCTAATTGTTTTGTACTACAGGGTTCTGCTAACACAACATTCATTGTCACGTAACTTTTTGCAGGCTATGTCTCTTATTTTTCTCACAATTGCCCCATAATATTCGTCTGTCATATCGATCACTCCAGCACACACTTTCGTCCGTCGTGATTTAGGCAGATGATCCAGTTTTTCCGCTTTCAATATGCGTGAATAAACTTGATACAGCTTCTCGCGAAACGCTAACACCATAGCCTTGCTTTACACGGCTACCATACGTGCTCAGCAACAATTTGTGCCACGTTCGAGTCTGTTAACTTGACATAAATGCAATGACAACCTCTCACATAACAGTACTCCGACAACAACGAACTGTTAGACACATATTAAGTTATTATGAGAAAGAGTTAGTAGATAAACGCCAGCGCCACCTACATATTTCATTAAAAGATCATCTTTCTTTTCAAACATGCATTTACAAGATGTCTTTCCATATTTTTGTCTACAACCCTTAGATAGTAGTAAGTATAGATATATATATATATATATATATATATATATATATATATATATATTACTCTAACGCAGTTTTTTATTACTGTGTATAAATGTAAAAACATTAGGATGTTTTGAAAATTTAAAAAAAAAAGGTCTCAGTACGTGGTCGGATTGGAACATGGTCAATACTGGAACTCGTGATTTCGAAATACGATGTTATAAGCTTGGGTATATCGATTGCCGGAAGATAAAAAAGCTTCAATGTTAATTAAGTACTAAGCAAAGACAGCTCTACTCTGATGCCCGATTCTTTCACGTGATTTCAATTACGTTATGTTAATTCTGCAAATTTTGAAGGAGGGGAAAAAGCATTTTTCCTTAGGTCTGAAATGAATTGTGGTAATCTTATAAGAACATAGTATTAAAAATTATCCCTTTCATGATAAAAATTGTTTTTAACAGGTTTTTAAATTTAAGAATGCTACGTTAAATTTTGATTTTTTTTTTTTTAAATGAATAATGAGACATGATTTACGAAAAACTCCAAATATAACATAAAGAGATCAGAAACACTATAGTTAATTTTTTGAGACAGGAATTTGAACGTTGCATTAAAAAAAAGTTTCTTTAAAAAAAATTGTTTTTGAGAAAATCTTTCAGTCAAAGTCGACATCAAAATACATTTCAATCTAACTGATATGTAACACAAGAAGCAGCAACGAAAAATACATACACACAACTTACTAAATTCTTAGAGACGAATAATTGTATATTATAGCTCATAGCGAAATACATAAAAAAAATGTTCGAATTACATGCAGCACCATACAAACAGGAAACTTGAAAAACACAACCTATGCAATTCGTAGTAAATAAAATTTGAAAAACATGGGTAGGGCGGATGCAATTCAACTCGACGACATTTTACAATATCACGCCTAAAGAAACTGAATGGATGAAAATAAAATAGCATCGATTTTTTGCGTAAAAAATTAGTTTAAATGGTAGAGAGTTAATTTGAATCAGTGAGGTGAGAACGGGTGGTAATATAGAAAGAAAACGTTCTTAGGTTTCGCGCTCGTTATTCATTAGTTCCGCCGTCTGTACTTATTCCTGCGGAACGACGATTTCACTAGTTACGGTCACTTTCCAATCCTCCAATGCATTTTACAATGCGCGATTCACTTGAGTTCCCTCCCCCATCAAACTTTTGGTTTCTTTTCTTTCTGATAGCTGTGCGTATTGATTATTCGTTCAATTATTCAAAGATTCTAAAAATTTTATGATTCTTGTAAATGTATAAGCGGTTTTTGTAATTGAACTCAAAACGTTCGAAAAGGCTCGCTACGGTGACATATATATACGAGTTAGTTTCTCTTAAGTGACGCAAATACTATAGAAACTCGTGATTTTATGATAGTCTTATTATTGACAATCGCTAAGCTGAAATTCTGAACAAACGTTCTCAAAATAGATATTATCAACTTGTTAAAATTTTAACAGTAAATCACAATATGTAATATAGTCGGTAATGAACACATTATGAGAATAAAAGGGTTTATACTGCAAAATTTGAAATTATTCAGAAGGTTCATACTTTATGTTCAAAAACGATACATGCAGCCTTAAAGCTGAATAGGTTTCCTAACGCTTTAAAGGACATGCTTTACTACTACTTACTAACTGTAATATTTGCATTTTTTTTAATGTTATTATTAAAAAATAAATGGGGCTTAAGCTGATTCCACGAGTGTATTATTTACGAGAATTTAATGAAAATAAACGTACACCATAGGGGGGAAAATCTGTACGTTTTCCTCAAAATGTGTTTCTTAGGAGTGTGGTACACTCCTAAAATCTCAACACTCTATCCATAGTTCTAATAATTTCCACATTACTAAAGAGAGATATTTTCCTACACAGTAAACATATTTTTTCCTAATAAACACAAATTTTGGGTATAGTACAATGATAGCATAAAAATTATGGGAAATTTGAATCATATATATTAAATGAAATATATATATATATATATATATTCAGTTCAATTTCTTTAATTATTAATGCGTTATATGAAACTATTATATTATTACAAAATTACTTATAAATGTAAATTCAGCTGTTTATTATTAATTGATCTTAAATAATTTCTTTTATTTATCAATATGATTTTCTTTGCATAAACAGATACACAAATATGCAGATACTGTCTGTCTATCACAAGGTTAGCTCCGCCAAGCATTATACATCAATTCAAAGAATGCCAAAAACAGGTACTTTCAGAACCACCACCGTATTGTTATGTTCATATATAGTTCCTTTTTTATGATGCCCGATTTTGATTCGGGCATCATAAAAAAAGAATTATTCAGGAAGCTCATCGGAAGGTGCCATTAGCGAGAGCTATTCTTGAGACAGACAGACAGTACCTCAACTTTAAATATCTGACTCTGCCATTGCTTTTAATTTAAAAAAAAGGGGGAGAATTATTTAAACTTGACAAAATAAGTTCATTTTGAGTAAAAATACGACAGTTATTTTAAGGGTACTTGTATGAAATGCATGTAAAATTTAAAAATATTGCTCACTAGTCTTAGTCTTAAGGTATTTATTTGAGGAAAATCTGTTTAAATCTCCAAGAGAGTTGGCACTAAAATATACTCGCACACATTATCATAATTCAAAAATGAGAGGAAAAAAATAGGTGGGAATTCATCGATCAAAAGATCAAGATATCTTTTTTCTCAGTTAAAATAACAATAATAATTCAACTACGTTAGATGTCATTTTAAGAACTTTTTTAGTGCGTATTTTATTGAAAATTATGTTTCTGAAATTAGGTACCCGATTGGGTACCTCGGAACTGAAAATTCATAAAGGTGCCATATATTTGCAATGCTAAAATGAATGCAATATGAAAAAGATTATTTACGATGAAACTCAAGAAAGCAATTCCCATTTTGAAAATGTGTCGAATATTATGCATCTTAAAGCCATGATTAAGATGCGTAAAATTTGCATGTCGGGCAGCTCGTGAGCGGTTGAGTTTATTGTAAACGCATCAAAAGACTAATCACGAGCCGCTAACTGAACGCACATGCTGATTAGTCTCCTGGTGGTTTTGCGACGGACAGGAAAGAAATTTGTAGCTCACATAGCGTCGTTTCAACGAGCTGCTAGGCTAGAAAATTTGCGCTCACTAAGATGCGTACAATTTGACATTAACTTACTTTTTTGAAATAGGAGTTGCCTTTAGAATTTCATCATAATTTTTTTTCCTTCTTCATATTACATTCATTTTAAAAATAACAATTGTATGGCAAAACTTTATGGGTGTACAGGTCCAAGGTATCCAATTAAGTACCATATAATAAACCAAAACAAAAAGTTTGAAAACTATTTTCTCCACAGCTTTTTTTAATTTATTAAATGTCATCATTAATAAAGCGGATTTTGAATAATAAACATCCAGCCATGATTATCTATCTACAAGAAATACGGTCCATAAACATGTTGAAAATATTAAAAAGAATTGAACAGATGTTTCGACAAATGGTTAGAAATATCTTTTAACCACAATGAAACTAGGGTAATTGGTACATTATAACTTTGTTCCAAATATATTTTTGTCTAGAACATGAGCGAGACGCAGAATGCGCTTGCACCACAAGGAGCACTACTGTGTATGAGTGCTTATGTTCTGCCCCAGCCAACAAAGCTAATATTTAAAAGTTTAAAAAGATCACGAAAAAAATTGAAGCTCCCACCGATACACGAATTTAGGAGAGAAAATATTTTTAAAATTTTTATTCATAGAGTCTCTTATTTTTATTCTCAAAGCAAAATCATCGCTTTTAACCACATTGAATAAAATACAATCATATGAGTGGATAAAAAAGGAATGTTTTTGCCTAAATTCGATTTTTTGTAAGTATTAAAAGTACACTGCTCAAAACAATTAAAGGATATTTTAAGTCCTATATAAAATAACGGTACAGGCGAAACTTTTTTGTGTGCAGAAAATGGAAGAAGAGAGTCACAAATGCAAATTTTTCTCATTTTCAAACTTCGGAGTATGCAAATTTTGAGTCTGACATCAAAAACGACGCTTTAGCGGTAGCGAATGAAATTTGCCTTTCAACTTAACGAAAGACAAAGCGGAAAAGAATGATCGACATTCAATAAGTGTATTTTTTCGATGACTGTGATGTCTCAATGAAGATATTTAACCGATTCAGAAGCCTGGAGAACTGTTGGACGGTCAGAGGAGGGCCTAACACAAGCCGAAGTAGCAGAAGCTACTGGAGTTGCACAAAGTGTGATTTCCAGAATGTGGAACCGTTTCTTCGATACTAGAAGTGCAGGCCGAAGACCAGGGCAAGGTTAAAGACATGCAACAACGCCCAATGAAGATAGATATTTAACACTAACGGCTCGGAGACACCAAAATATTTCAAGTAATAAATAACGGCCACTCTTCTTCAGCAACACCTTCGCTCGGCTACTGGCACCACAATTTCGACTCAAACTGTCCGAAAACGGCTTCACGCTGTAGGACTGTATGCTCGCCGACCAATGGTATGTGTTACACTAAGAGCAAGGCACCGTCGCGCCCGTAGGGAGTGGGCAACTGAGCATGTGAACTGGATTAGAAATTAATGGCGCAATGTTCTTTTCTCTGATGAGTCTTGTTTTTCTGTTCATCCTGATGATAGGCGTATTTTTATCTGGAGGGATCGTAACGCTAGAAACAATCCTGTGTTCGTTCTTGGAAGTTTCAGATTTGTCGGAGGTGGAGTGATGGCCTATGCTGGCATCTCCACTGATGGGCGCACCGATCTCTACATCACTCGAAATGGAGCTCTGACCGGTCGCCGATATAGGGATGAGATCTTAAGACCTATTGTGGTCCCGTACGCTGCAGTAATTGGAGATGACTTCATCTTAATGGACGACAACTGCAGGCTACATCGTGCCAACCTAGTGGGTGATTTTTTTTTCGAGGAGGGAATCGTACGAATGGAATGGCCAGCATGTTCTCCGGACATGAACCCAATAGAACACGTTTGGGACATTCTAGGTTGACGAGTTGCTGGCCGCCTACCACACCAACGAACTCTCCAAGAACTGGAAAGAGCTCTTCTGGAGGAGTAGGATAGAATACCCCAGCTCCTCATAAATAGCCTCATTGACTCCATGCCTCAAAGGTGTTCAGCGTTGCTGGCCGTCCGGGGAAACCATACCCCCTACTAAAAACTTTTTTCTTTCAAGTAAATACCCTTTTTTATTCGTTTTTTCTCGAATGAACAAATTGTGTTTTTTTTCCTTTTGCGTCCAAATGCTAAGTAAAATGTAATTTTTTCTGCTAAACATGCTTCATTTTTTTCCTTATATAGCCTACCACGTCTGTCGATCATGTATCAATCATTTAAAACTCACAACTTTATTAACTTCATGTCGATGGTTTCTCCCTTCCTTTCTGAAAAAAGGATGGTAAGTTTTTTGCCCCTCCCTCAAAAACTGAGATAAACAAAATTTTTTTCAAAAAGGGGGCAGTGAGTATATTTTTTAGGGAAGAGTTGGAAGGTACGTTAAAAAAAATTAGGAGCCAATAAATAAATAAAATAAAATAAAAATAAATAAATAAAATAAAATAAATCTTAATTATTCAATAATGATAAAAAAGAATGGAGTAAGAAAATAAATATGTGTGCAAATATATGCTATAATTAAAGCTTCCTGTTATTCTGTTGACTGTAGCTTTCAGTTTTTTACACATATAAGGTTTTTATTATAAAATACATACCTATCATTGCATTCATTTTAAAAAAATAAAAAGTAGGGAGGCACGAATTTTTTTCCTCTCCTCGCGGGTGATTGAGTGAGTGAATGTACAGTTTAATGGCGCAAGAGCCAGATATGGCTATGCTGCTACAAATAAGATTTAATTGTGGTCTAGACGTTAAGAAATTAAAAAAAAAAAAAAGACAAATTTGGTTGACAAGAAGGAGGGTTGAAAATAGAGAAGGATCGCTAGGGTAACCAGAGGCGCGTCACCCGTGTTTACCAAAGACAAGCCTCCTCGCGGGAGCTTAGTAGCATAATAGTTGGTAATTGGTGGCTTAGATGGTTGATACATTTCCCGGCGCACGGGTCATATTTCGCTGAGTTGTGCTAAACACTAGTGAAGTTAGAGAAAGGAGCAACGATTATATATATGAACCAGACAAAACATATTCGGTTAAGATAATATGAGAAAAACAAATCACCGCAGGCAACCACGAAACTTAATTGCTTAATGAATTATTTTCAAAAAAGAATTGGCAATTATTTTGTAATAACCAACCAGCTATACATGGGAGTAATTTCTGGCATTAAATATTCAAAGATATGTTAATGAATAGATGGCAATGCCAAAAAAAAAAAAAAATTTTTTTAGAATTAGAGATACTTACAAATTTATCCCAAATTGATTATCGCAAAGGTTTTTGCATTATTAAGATAAATATTAACTTATTATCAGGAATATACATTCTCTTCTTTCACATTTCAGACAGATAAGTCTATGTTCTTATTTCCTACAGAATTTACGATTTTAAAATATAATAGCATTTTAAGAATAAATATTTTATATATACCATGAGAGAATGACCTATCTTAATAACCTATTTCCCCCCCCCCTTAAAACTCAGTTCACCTACGGTGGGAAAGAGACGGGGGAACGGTTTTACCCATATTGCATTGCGAACACAAATACACGCGGATGCTTGTTTTCATCATTAAAATTATCTCCAGCGAAGTATCTTTCTTTTTTCTTTTTTTTCTGGAGAAAAAAGAAGATACGTCGGCTTTGTGTTTCATACAAAATACCTTACAGTAATGGGTCAAGCTTTATTGGTAAATAATGAAACGAATGTTAACGATGGCTGATAAGAAAAAGCAATAATGTTTCCACTCTTCAAAAGGAAAAAAGAGGAATAACTAAAAAAGAAACGGTGAATTCAATTACAGTAATGATCTAACAATTCATACGCATGGGAAAAAAAGAAAAGAAAAAAAGAGAATTGCTAGAAAAGAAGTTCATTACTATGCAAATACCAGAGGTACTATTCCTCGGCATCTAAAAATATTTCCCGTCGATTTTTAAAAACAATATTTCAATAGCACGTTCTACGACCGGTTTCCAAGGTGAAATGCCTTGAAAATAATTTTAAGCCGGTGTTTTAGGCGTAAGTATCAACTTACATTCGATTTTTTTTAAAACTCGTATCGGATTTTCAATTTCATTTGATGGTCTGCTGTTAGGTTTTGTGAAATATGTCATTTTTTATACAATTATTAAGCGATCAATACAATTAATTGCATTTAAGCCATTCGATTAATAGAATCTACGCAGATTTCAGAGAAAATAAAACAGTGATATATAGATAAGTCAAAATTATGCAAGAAATGACATCAGAATAGTACGTACGGAGAAAAATAAAATACAGACAAATTAATAATCAACTGCTTTAATTTAAGAGTTCTTGTTCTGAAATAGTCTGTTTTTTTTTAATCGTAATTTATGAAAACATCAAATTATGAACATTTTCACTTATGATTAAGAGCAACGATAGAAACACAAAGCTCAGCTATTTTAAGCCAAATAACATGTTTATGCAAATTATCTACAACACGAATGAGTCCGATTGACTCTTATTAACTTCGCATTACAATACGCAAGCTATTGGCGATGGACCTCATAATTTTGAATCACGGTCAAATGACGAGGACGACATCCGAGTTGGCACTCCCACTATTCTCCCTTCCACTAAATCCCAGTGGCCGCGATAGCCAAGCGGTCATGGTCATGGATTCGTGGCCGGTGTTGTTTTCGTTGAGTCGTGGGTTCGAACCTTGATGCCACTAAAGACCACTATAGATGTAGTGGGTTGATTGACGCAAGAGCCAGATGTGGCTATGCTGCGCCAAACAAGATTTAACTGTGAAAAAAAAGACAAAAATTGGAAGACAAGGAGGAGGGTCGAAAATAGAGAAGAATCGCTAGTACATCCCGAGGGTGCGTCACCCGTGTTTACCAAAGACAGTAAACCCCATACGAAAGATCACTAGGGTTCCTCGGGGTCAAGATGCCCGTACTTACCTGAAGAAGGCAAATCCCCGGGGGCAGGGTGCCTGGCTGTATCCCCAGACACTGGTTTCCCATCTTAGTCGTCTCTTACGACATGCTTGAGCTACAGTGGGCTATTCTGTCATTCTCGGTCACCACATGGGTCTGTTTTTAAGCGGTATCAGGACTCGAACCCACGACTCGACTAAAAAAAAAATACCGATCAAAACCTCGCTACCGTGAGCACTGCGGCAGCCTAGTTTGCAAAGACAGAAGATTTCTTATGAAATGAAATACACATTTAGTAAGAATTGCATGGAAAGATCTTTGAAGAATGCGATTTTTGTTTCAAATGTATTTAGAACATAAATTAACAAATTAATCTTTCTCATATCACAGATAGAAGTTTCAAAAAAACAGTCCAACATATATAGCAAACTGAAAAAAATACATCATTTATATAAATATACCGAACCAAGATTTTTATGTAACACAGAGTCATTTATAATTCAAAGTGAGAATGAACAGAAATTTATTCCCAAAAAGTTAAAATAGGAACTCCATCGCACATGTTCGAAAGCACGTCAGCTAATGCGACACATTCCAAGCAAAACAGAACACTCATCTTCGAAGTACAGGTAAATTTGAAGATTATGAATCGCGTTAGACAGGTTAATCTCCTTCTGACCGAAAACATGTCAATCTGGGAGTTATAAACCCTAAACTTGAAACTTGAGTCGCATCGAATCATGTCATGGTCGACGAAACAACAAGGCGTCGATTGCGTCTTTTTCAAACAATGGAATGGCATCACCCAGGCGACCCATCGAACATGAGTTTCGAAGTCCGATAGACAAAAGCAACAAAGACATTGTTTGACTCATAATGAAAAACCTTTCATACAGAGCCACGGATTTGCATAAATAACGGGATCCTTTTGTAAGGGGGGAAAGAATGGATTAGCGTCGTTTGCTGCTAAGCAAAAGGTAACGGATTTTACCGTTTGATATAGTAATTAATCAATGTCAAATGGAATTATAGATTTGGAAAAGCGAGGATTAATAGGGAAGAGTATACTGGATCATTGACTCGCATTTTAACTGGAGACGATACGAATGAATTCACATTAAGAGTGATTCTGGATGAGCCAGTACTTTGCGAAGGTTGAATTTTCATTTAATTCTCTGTACATAACTACGTTATCAAACTTTTGAAGTTGTCATCAATGGTTTTTTTTTAGCAATGGATAATGTCCATTCGAGCATGTCGGTTGACGCCACTTCCCCCAAACTTTTGCATCACACTGCAGGAATAATTTTAGTTTATTAACGTTGTCTGCCCTTAATATTAAGATATATTTTCGAAACTTGCTTCTAGGAAAACTCCCATTATCATAAAATCAAGATGTTATCGGACCCCGTGTTAACTTGTCGGTTTTTTTAGTTTAGTTTTTATTAACGTCGCACTAGAAGCAACACGAGGGCTATTGGCGACGGACCTCGTAATTTTGAACCACGGTCAAGTGACGAGGACGACACCTGAGCTGGCACCCCCTCTCCTAACATCCACACCACGCCAACGGGAGAACTTTGGGCCCCGAACAGATTTAACGTGCATCAGCCCCGGCTACATGGCGGGTCTTTGGCGGCCAAGGATCGAACCCGTGACTAAGCGAAAACCGCCGGCCGCTAGTCCACGACCTTGACCACTAGGCTACCGCGGCCCGTTAACTTGTCGGAATTCATGGTTACTAAACCGTCACTTGAGTAAACTAATTGCAAGTAACAATATTAATATAAAAAAAAACCGAGCAATTACATAAATTTCAATATCGATATGAATTTTCTGCGTTATGTTTACACTCTTTCGACATTAGTTATTACGAAAACCATTTAAACAAGAAAAAAATCCTTATAACTCTTTAAATTTAATCAATAAAAAATGGTTGAATGAACAGCTAAGTCACGCTGACCATGAGATTCTAAAAATAATGTAAAAAAAAAAATAAATCCAAACTGGAACACTTCGCACCGAGAAATGGTTATTCATATCTAATCCAAACAATCAAATAAAAAAAAAAAGATAAATAATAAGCTTTGAATAGATCGTCCCTCTTTGAGCTCAAACTTTCAAGGAATGCATCACAAGCACAATCTTTGGTTCATGTCCACTTAATGCAATTTTAACTTCTCTCTTTTGAGACGAAAGTCACCGCCTGCACTTTACGATCAGGGGACTTGCAGGTTCTGATTTCGAAAAAGTTTCCTCCTCTAACCCTGCGCTTCTTTTTTGATTGTTTTTAGGAGCGCAAGAGCTATTCGACTATTTCTTTGTTTTGTTTCTAATTTATCTCAAGTATAAGTTTGCTATTGCAAATTGGAACTCCATAGCATATAAAAAAATAATATCCACAAAAAATATAAACAGAAAGAAAATAAAAAAATACTAATGTCTGTTCTTAACAGGAAGTCCATACGACATCTGAAAGAAGATTAATCAGAATCTCATCAAAAGGAAACCAATGTAAAACAGATATTTAATGGGATTCATACCGTACTGTGTATCCATTTATTGTATAAAATAATTATATGTGTTCTTGAAGAGCTTATAAAAGCTCATTAATATAATTTTCTTTCACTTTAAAGTAAATTCATTTACTATTATAGTATGAAAGAAAAAAAAATTACAAGAAAACTGAACAGCCTCGACAACTTTTAAACAAGAAAAAACTGATTCAAACAAAAATGAGCAATGTCATAAAATTTTAATGCTTTCTATATGCTAGAAAAGTTAAAAAATAATATTGGGTCTTTTATCTATTTGAAAAATTGTTCAGAGCGCGAGTCACATTTATTAAACATTAGGTGAAGATAATTTCCACATAACTCGATATTCCAATAATGGTTAGCCACTGTAGTCATGGTCACGAACTCGTGGCAGATGTTGTTTCATCGAGTGATGGGTTCGAGTCCTGATGCCACTAAAGACTCACCATGTAGCGGGTCTGATGCACGTTTAATCTGTCGAGGTTCTAAGTCCTCACATTGGTGTGGTATGGAAGTTTGGAGAGGGAGGTAACAGCTCAGGTGTCGTTCTCGTTATTTAACTGAGGTTCCTAATTACAAGGTCTGCCTCAATAACCCTCCCGATGCATCTGAGTGAGATGTTAAAAAGAAAAATCGAATTCTAAAGTAAATTTACTGCGACTTTCAAGAGAACGAGTTGGAAGAACTTATATATGATATTTATTCCAAACCTTAAGACCGGTTTCAGTTTGATAGCACAAATTTGTTTAGTTAAAACTACAAAAAAATTTTAAAGTAAATTTGTAATTACAAAAAAGGCAGGAAATTCAATGAAATCGAGTTCCGCAATGGGAGAAAATTGAAATGTTCATCTGATCAAAGGGAATCTTAACATTGAGGCTTAAGCTACATATCTATTGGTTGGTTTTATTAACGTTGCATTAGAAGCAACACAAGGGCGATTGGTGACGGACGACGTAATTCTGAACCTCGGTTCGTAGGCACCTCCCTCTCCTCACTTCCAAACCACGGCAATATTGAATCGTTGGATTATACGTAACTTTAAATACTTAAGCGAGGACATCCAAGTTTCAGTTTAGTTTAGTTTTTATTCATGTCACATTAGAAGCAACACGGCGAGAACATCAAAAAGAGAGAAAAAAAGAGCAAACTGATCATCAACATTAGATGGTGTAATCAATAATTATATTTTATAATTAAATTTTCCGAAGTAACAAAAAAGGTTCTAACCGATGCTGAGGCTCTTCTGTTTTACTGAATTGGAATATTCGTTTCACAAAGGGAAAAAAAAAAAAAAAAAAAAGGACCACGAAACATTTTCATTCAAAAAGAAAGAAATATTCCACTCATTCCTTCTCCATGAGTCAATATAATTTTAAATTCACAGAAATGCAAAATCAAAAGATCCTACACCCTTAATAGAAGTTTCAAGACAGCATGCCAAACATCCCTTTTTTAAATCCAAAGGAGGGGCTGAATTAACCTTGAATCACTGACATTGTACAGTTTTTTACTTAACGCAGCGAAGATTATTAGTGATAAGAAATTTATTCCGAATCGGTGCTACTAAGTAACAAAGAGATGAATCATAACTATTTGAATAAAAACGTCAGGTGATTAATAAATTTGAAAGGGCTCACATTATGAGACTAACGTTGCTAATTATCCAAATTATAAGAAAAGAAACGAGAATATGATAGTGATGATATTTCTATATACAAGGGCCGGATATATGATATATATATATATATATATATATATATAGCGCGGCTCTTGTGCAAATAAAATATATGAATGAAAAACAGTAAACTAAAAGACCTCGATATTCAAAAGTTATTTAATTTTTAATAAAGTTATTAGAAAACTCAAACTTTTCAATGTCCAAAAAATAATTATTTTATTTCAGTTCTTGCTAGTTAAGAGACAGCAAGATGGTATCGAACTCAGTAGAATATTTTTTTCCCCCATTAAAAAAATATTCAACTGATTGATTCTATCAAACAGTTTTGTAAAGAAAATCTTAAAAAGCTAGATTAGCCTGTGGATGTTTCACGAATTTTGTCCATCTTAGCTGCCCAGAGTTTGGTTGACAATACGTTAGAGTTATTATGCTCCGTTAAATGCAGATCAGTTAAAATAGATGTTTCTTTTTAAATAAATTCAAGTTTTCAATATAAACATAATTGAAATTGAGAATAGTCTCAGTGCACAGTCCTGGGTTAAAGGATATTTTAGTTTCTGAATCTTTTCTAAAACTTAATAGTTGAACCTCCATTTCGGAGAAAAATGAAGTACAATGCAAGAAATTTTTATAATTTTCATTCGGTAACATTGAATAAACAGTTATTTCAAGTATTCTTTCATGAAATGCCAATTCCCAAAGCAGTGTAATTGGCCATCCATGTTATATAAAAACATCATATTCAGGATTCTTCAACCAGAAGAACTTTAAAAAATGGATATAATTTTGTAAAATTTTTAGAATTTCAAATATTTATTTTAAAAAGTTTCAACATTAATCATTCTATACCAGAATCATTGACTAATGAATCACAGTAGACTCTGGTCATATTAGAACAATAGAAGTTGAAAAAACTTATGTGTACTTTAAATGCGAACATTAGAATAAATGTTTCAGATTCCTTCGAGTTTCAGTTAAATATGACAATCAGTTAAAATTTTGTTAATGAATTGGAAATGAATACGAAGTAATAATGGCAACTTAATGGATTTCCTATAATATTTGAATTCATTTAGAAGGCTGTTCCTCCACCCATGACTCGTGCTTCAATTTCAGCAGTTCTCGTAACAGCAGACTTACTGTGAATTCGAAATGTTTAGAGAAGAAAACGCAAATCTAATTCACGAACACAAAAACGAAATCCGACACTTTTATGAGAAATGCACCCAAACATTAAGCTTATTTTTAAAAACTAGAATCTAACAACTACTGACACCACTCGATTTCAGACCTTGCTAAAGTAACACTACTAATTGATTTTTTTCATCCAAAGGCAGTGCAGTTACCTCCCCCCCCCCTGCTTTAGTATACGTTAGTTTTCTTCTGTTCATAGATCAATACATGGGATGTCAAATTTTACTTCGATATTTATAATATTACAAAACTAGCGCATTTTTTGGACCAAAAAAGGCATCTTTTTATATAAAAAAATTATTTATAATTAGTATGTGTTTAATGGTTTAAAGTAATTAAGCGCTCCTAAGACTGCCAAAAACGGACCTCTTAGGCTTGGACAAAGTTTAACATAGCTTTACGGTACGAAGGTGAAGTTAAAATATGCGGGAAGAATGGAATAAACAGTGGACAGAATGAAATTACGATGGTATAGGTAGTGATTGTGAATTAACTGACTTCTTCTCCCTCAGGGGACTTACCTTCTTCGGGTCTGTATGGACATCACGATAGCGATATTTTCCTCTTCTTTAGGGTTTACTGTCTTTGGTAAACATGGATGACGCGCCACTGAGACACCCAAGCGATCTTTCTCTATTTTCGACACACCTTGTCAACCAATGTTTCTTTTTTTTTTTCGGTCTTTTTACATCGAGATCTCAGTTATGCATAGTTTGGAGCAGCAGAACCAAATTTTCCTCTTGCGTCATTAAACCTGCTTTCACTTATTTCTTCTACTACCAGTAACTGGTAAAATTTTCGAGCGATACCGGTACAAAAGTAAATTACTGGAAATACTTTAAATAATGAATATAAAATAAAAATTCATAATAAGACATTTCCTTTACAGTTTCCAAAAAAAAAAATATATATACATATATAGATATAAATTGTATTCTGAACACACATAAATACAAATAAAGTTCAACAATTTTATTACAAATGGTAGGCAATATTTGTATTCGAATAACTTTTCACAGTGAATACAAATGTAATATATTTAATTAAGCACGTAATGCCAACATGTTTTAAAAAAATAAGCACGTCAGAAACATGTACATAAAATTCCTTCGATAGAAAAAGCTTTTTGAGATTCCTCACTTGTTGATTTAATAATTATTTAAGAATCTTAGACACTATTGGAATATATTTCCATCTTTTATTTTCCGCTGAAAATACTCGAGTTTCTTTTTTAACTACTTGTACTATTTATTTATTTTATGAGCCTGATGCGGATTAACAAATTTTATTTCTGTTATAATCAATAAGTTTCCTTTTCAAGGATAACATCTGCAAATGTCGAAGGAAAAGTGCATTATAGTAATGAACTCAGAAAACTCTATAAACACTGATGTATGTAGAATAACTATTTGAGGCTAAAATTCACAACTGAACGGTATTACAATTCCCAGTTAAAGCAACAAGGTGCATGAAAAAGTTAACAATTTCAGAGGTCTGTACCGGGAGGGGGAAGTTCATAGGGGGCTGTGGAAAAAAAGATTATAAAGTCCTTTAGTAAACGCGGGATAAGTAATGCGATGAATTATATCGAAAATGAAGTAATTTTTTCACGCGAGTGTCATCACCACGAATGAAGATAAACTAACATTCCTAATACGAATTATTTTTACGATGAACAAGAAGTTAAAGAAAAACTATTGTTGGCTGAATAAAATTTAAAAAATAAAATTTATATCTGATTTGTATTCTCTTCTAATTGATAAACATCGCAAATTCCCGAATATAAGCCGATACGAATTTTCGCCGAGAGTGAGCTTTTTAACTCAAAAATCTATCCAAAATTAAATAGAATGATTGTTTATCACCGCAGCACTTCAAAGCAACAGGATGCTGTTGGGGGAGGAGCTTAATTTTAAGCCTCGGTCAAGTGACGAGGACTACATCTGAGCTTCCTCACCAAGCTTCCACACCACGTCATCGATAGGAATTCGAAGCCTCGACATATTTTAAGTGCATCAGTTCCACTACAGGGTGAGTCCTTAAGAAGTATCAGAATTCAAACCCACGACTCGACGGTAACAATGCCGACCGCGAGCTCGCGACCGTGACCACTAGGCTACCGTGGCTCTATCCAAATTTCAAATCCCGTACATAGGCCAAAATGATAAAAAAAAAAAATCCTGTAATTAATTCTAGTACGGAATGCTTTGAAGGTGATGATGATAATGAATCCACAAATATTCCAACGAGAGAAAGTGAATTTCATGAATGATTCAGATCCTTAGATTCCGAAAAGTATTCATATGACTCCCCCCCCCCTTTTCTTTTTACACAAGACTGCATTCAAAACACCCGTAATGTACTTTAGTAGATTAAAGTATTATAACTCATCCAGTGTTATTTTTATGTGTATCATTATTTGGTAGTGAACGTTTTGGTACTTTTCCGTTTACCGGGAATAAATTTCGCCAGCAGACAAATTTTACATTTAGGCGACGACTCAACAAACCAGAAATATAAACACTTTTGAAAATACAACACTTATTTATTTATTTATTTTCAAAAGAACGATCATTTCATTTAAAATTATTTTCCTCATAAACTTAAGATATGAGCTAAAAAAAGCGCTCTATTTGATGTTCGATCGTTTGCGTGGAAAAGTACCTCTATTTTGCAAACTAGTTGATCCATAAACAAGTCGATCCCTATAATTTGGCTCAGAAAAAGTTCGAAAAAATCTACATACATGGATATATTCGGTAAGAGTAAACATATTTTAAATCAATAAATGTCATTATTTTAAAATTAAGAAAAGCATCTTCTTATCATTTATAAAAATAATAATAAATATTAGTCTTCGAACAATTTTATTCTATAGAATCATGAGACAACTAGCAAATACAAATTAGTAATAGACATACCGCAAGAAAATTTTTTTCCACTAAATGGAACAATGTTTAAACATCTGAAACGGTAAATGCCTTATTATCTAGTTTTATTTACAAACCTTTTCGATTTAGCAATTTCAATACACTTCGTTAATTATTTGTAAAAGGACACAAATTGCTTTATATATTTACCAAAACCCAAGTAACTGGACAGTTACTACTCGAGTTCTCGAAATCTAACAGTTACATAGTGTGAGAAACGTATTTGGTATAAACTACTTATGCGTATAGTTTCTCTGTAACCAATGCAGTTCTATACCTTGTTAAGCTACGAAAATGGAATAATTAATTCTAACCGGGGAAGCGTGACTTTTTTAGGAAGCTAAAATATAATTACCTTGTGTGAGCGTAATATAAGAGTTGAACAAATAACGGATAAACAGCATTCGTTTTTTAAAAAATAAATACACAGAAAAGTAGAGCAATTTCAAACAGAGTATTATATGCCTTTTTTATGTTTGTTAGCAAATCTGAAAAGAGGTATTCAAACACTATAGAGTCAGTTGAGAAAATTTACAAAATCTAGTAAAAAAAAATAAACATATACACACAAAAGAAATGTTGAATTAAAGACGTCATTGGCGAATTCAGCGGTTCAAGATCCCAACTCCGAGGTTCAAAAAACTCAGAAATAGTTTAAGGTTGGAAAATACTCCGATATTAATGGAAATTCATCGATATCAAAACACAGATGCTCGTTTATCATAGTAAGCATTTTACGCTTAGGTAAGAGGGAGTATCGTAAAGTTTTAATTATTTCTAAAAATAATCCATATAGAAACTTGGTTTTTATTTATTATTCTTGATACTCCGTGTTCACAGGCCGTCATTGTAGAACTCAGCCGATAGAACTCTTTCATGTTCTTCATACCGCAGGTTACTTCAATCTACGGCTGCCTGAAACCAAACAAAAAAAAATCAACATTAACAACTGTTACTTGCAGCATTATGTACACAGGGATCGGTTAGTGTGCAGAATAGATTTTACCCAGATATCTTGGTCATTTCTTGGTAATTATCAAAACTTAATGATACCCCAATAACGATATATGAGGAGGTATCGTTAAAAAAAATTTTAAGTAGCCCTTTTGCTAGAACAAAGTTGTTTTTTTTTACTCGACCATATGAATGCCATTCCCCCCCCCCAAATTATGTATTCTCCTTTAAAAATATTTAACTGTTGTTCCGATTTCGCAATCATCTTTAAAAATACATCACAGCGAGCATGGATTAGCAATTCGACAATAACGATCGAGACCACAAATGAAAAATTCAACTGCTCGAAATTAATAAAGGTTCAATGTGATTTGCATAAATCTGAAATGAAAATTGAATAACTCATTGCAACACCAGACACTATTGGACGAGATTGCTCCATTATTCGTTTTTGCAGACTTCTATTAAAACTAAAAAAAAACTAGTATAGTTAGTATTCGTCCGGTTAGGAGGGGGAACTACTGGCTGAGTCAGTCACTCGTTCCAACACTTCGCAGGTCCACTTTTAAATGGGCAAGGAAGGGGAGGCAAGGAAGTCAAAAAACAAGAACCAAATTTGATTAACGCAACGAGTTCTTACCTCCAGAAGTGGGGCAGATATCCGGGACAGTGCTTGGAAGAAGGAGCCCTCTTCACCAATGTCCGCTTCTCCATCTTCCAGCCGGCTGCTAAAAAACAAGAAGAAAAACTCTAAAAAATGTTGATCTTCGGAACAATCTAATAAAGAAAACATCAAATCTGATTGAAATTGCCGAGTTTGTTCTCAACTTTCCTCGATATAAAATATTATCAGAACGTATTGTGGCGTTCCATATTCTAAGTCGCAATTGGAAATCCCCCCCCCCTTTTTTTTTACCGCGACATGAAGTAGTCGGAGATATATTTATCTTGTCAGTCACAGTTCAAACTCTATTTTCTTAGGGGCGAATCGAGTTTCTACCTGTTGAGCCTCGACGCGCTGACGAGTTTCGAGTGTCATGATAAAAAGAAGATGCATCCAGATGGGGGCATACTGAAAAAGACGATAAGATCATTAAAAATGGTATGTCGGGAGTGTGAGGAAAAAGTAAAACAAGAAAGTTTTCAGTTTAAGGAATAATGTAATCTGTAGGACATTTTTTTTTAATTGAATGGTGTTATAAATAGTATTCTAAAAACTCCCTTCCAAATTAGGGGGGAGGAATCTTTTACTTATCTTACCAGAAAATTACATAATTTTTTTTATCAAAGAGTCCATGTGCCCGTTCGAAGATTATATATTTCTCTTTTGAATTAAAAAAAAAAAAAACATCTGTCAATTTCGAACACATTACACCTGGGAAAAGAAACAATTCACAAACTTTTAATTTTTTTAAATTTAATTCCCCTCCGAAACTTAATGAAACTCTCAGAATGATCTATTGTTCGTGAACGTCACATACAGAAGCAACACGAGGGCAACGGACCTCGTAACTTTGAACCTAGATCAAGTGACGAAGCCTGAGCTGGTAGCATACTCTCCCAACTTTCATACCGCTTGCGAGCCTCGGCAGATTGAATGTGCCCCACTACATGACGGGTCTTCAAGGAATCAACCACAACTTACCAGATACAACGCCGCCCACCGACGATGACGACCGTGGCAGTCGAGCGACCAATTTCGAGTTCTATTAACAAATATGTTCCAGCATAAATTCCTTCAGTTTTTTTTTTTTTTTTTTTTAAAGAAGACAATATTAAAGGTGCACCAGGATTGTGAGGAAATTGCAAAACAAGATGGTTTTCAGTTTCGGAAATAATATAATATGCAAGGTGTTTTTTTTAAAAAAAAATTGATATTATAAGTAATAATCAGGAAACTTGCAAGACAAAAAATTATTATCCGCTATCTTACATGGGAATTAAAGTTTTCAGAAAAGAAATATCATAGATTCATTAACCTAAGCTCAAAAAACGTTTTTGTTTTGTTTTGTTTCGAATTAAAAAAAAAAAAAAAAACATTAGTGAATTTGAAACATATATCGCGGAAAAACAACTATTCACAAACCGTTTGTTTTGTAATAATTAATTTCCCTTATTACATCCCCATGTGGTAATTAATATCAAATAGCACTCTGAGTTTAATTGATAAGTTCTGATATAAACTCCTTGAGGGTGTAAAATGAAATTAATATTTTATCTTATACCGTCATCACATCCAAAAAATTAATTACACCATGGATGCTATAATAGGTAGATTTTAATTTATGAAGGAAAATAGGAGAGTTACAAAAGGAATAATACAACCTATCACAATATTGCCCTGATATAGTTAATATAACTGCATCGATGCCAGATCTACAGAGGTTGTTCACATGTGTTCACAAGCAAAAAACTTAAATAAATCAATAGATTTTTTTTTTTTTCGAGTAACAAATTATTCTGAAAGATTAGTTTTATCAAAGTCGCACCAGATGCAACACGAGGGCTATTGGCGACGGACTTCGTAATTTTGAAACTCGGTCAAATGACGAGGGCGACACCTGACACACCGTCATCTAACTTACACACCACGCCAAAGGGGGACTTTGTCCCCGACATATTTAACGTTCATCAGCCACGGCTACACGACAGGTCTTTAGTGACCAAGGCTCGAACCCACGACTCAACGAAAACCACTGGCCACGAGTCTGATACCATGACCACTATATTCTGTAAGAAAACTTGGTAAGCGATGGCTGTAGTTTGACACTATGGTTTATTTACAAATGAAATATTTGAACCAACTTTTGAAATAAAATTTGGACTTTATAGCTGTTTCCGAAGACAAATATTTTTCTTTTAATGAAGTAATCTTAACAATAACGAAATTGGGAGCCCTTAAATATAAAATTATCAAGAGAAAAATCGCCCATCATTGTTGCCAGTCGGTAAAGTAAGTCAATACTAAAATTAAATTCACCAATATAATTTTAAAAAAATATTCTTAAAAACGCCTTTTATGATGACACTTTATCCACTGTAAAAACTACTGTACGAAAGATTCAATTTTTTGTAAAGTTAAATTCATGGTATTCACTGATTTTTGTTTAAGCAATAATAGTATGATCCGTTCAGAGCGATTTTTGAACGAAAAAAAGTTCTGCATTTTGTATTTATAAATATATTTAATCGTTATGTTATCATAACATACGAACTGATTATTTAAATCCTTTTTAAACCTTATAAATTGAAAAATATTTTCTCAAACTCATTCTAACTATTTCTGTTTGTATCCAATGATAATATGAAATAATACACAACATACAGAACAGCCCCTGATGCATAAATTATTTCAATGAGAAGTTTTAAAACTATTTTGCTTCATTTGAATATGCTTCCTAACTGTTTTTTATAATTTTAGGAGAACCGTATCACTTTAGAAAACAGTGTCTTCTTTCTTTCCTTCTTTCATGAAATAAAGTAAGGAATTTTTTTGCCCCTTCAATCAATACTGCATTTATCTAAAATGAATTAACATCTGAGGTTTCTTTCCGAGATTTTATATTTAAGTTTCCAATTTCTTCCCAATCAAATGGAACGCGATGCAAATTAAGGAAACTTTGGATTGTGAATGTTTCTTAACATCGCACTGTGAAGTAACACGAGGACTATTGGTGATGAACCTCGATCAAAGTCGAGGACGACACCTGACCGGGCACCTCCATCACGCTAACGGGAGGATATGGGGCCATAAAGTAAACTTTGGAAGATGATTGAATAAATATTATCAAGTGTTATCAAAGTGACAGAGAATTGAATTGAAAATTAAGCTTATGGTAATAAGAGTATTAGTGTGAAGTGCGCGAAAGTATTCTGGCGTATACAGCGAATTACGCGAAATTTTGGTTCATTACTGTCGCAGCAATTACAGGAGATACTCGCACCATAATCCGATAAGTGTATTATTTGATATATTATACTTATTAGATCTCGCGGATAAAGAAAGTAAACTGTTTGAGAGCTTCCGAAGAAACCTTATTAGAGGAGTTAATAAACATACATACTTCAGATAGAATTGACAATTTTTTTATTGACTAACTGAAATTTAGATTTCTTGATTACAATAATCTTTAAGATGATAGAAGAAACGGACATCGTCACAAGAAGAACGGCACCTTGAGAAGTGTAATGGTTTACCATCAATAATAGAATTTAACAATATTCATTAAAAGAAAATTTATAGAAAAGTTTTTATTATAAGAGTGATATTAATATGTTAGTCTCTTGTGTTTGATAAATTGCACACACAAAAAAAATCATTGGATAATGTATATGCACAGGTAACTTCCACTTTACAAGATACCGATCGAATTTGGAGCCCTTAAATTTTGCCGCCTGTGTGCAGGGCTTTCTCATCACACTCGCCGGGAAAGGACCTGTTTGAAGCAATTTAAAGTAATTACTTTTGATTCTTACTTACCAAAAGTTCAATAGTGAAAAAAAAGAAGGGAAAAAAAAAGCTCGGTTTACATTCAATAAAAAAATTGGTCTTCTCACTTAAAAATAACTGCAACATTTTGAGTATTTTCCAATCCAAAATCATTACAACAATAGCATCGAAGTAATAGCAAACTTTCTTCCAAAATATAGCAATTAACAATCGAAGTCAAAAAGGGCATAGGAGAAGCGCAGTAAAAGAAGTCCAGAACGTTCATATTTACGAATGAAAGCTCGCTTCCGAGTTCTTGAAGAGAGTTTCATCAGGTCCACATGGAACACAAAGAACCCGATCTTTTGTTATGGAAATGCAGAATTCCGCAGCAGGTCTGTTTCTCAGGCGACGCCCGCTGTCGATGAACCACCTAGGATCACTTTTTTTAAAAAATATTTTTCTGGAGCGTGCCCCTTCAGCAAAAGCGTGTGTGAAGTTGATCTTCTGCATAATTTACTCATTTCACACATGAGCATAGTTTAGATCGCAAATACATTTCTGTTTTCCAGAGTAATTGCACTATTTTGGGATATGTGGATCGTTATAAAACAAAAATGTAATAAACTCTTAACAATTTAAAGTTAGAAATCTCGTAAGATTTTAATCATCACAAAGAAATAAAAGGAAGTGTCTCAATAAAATTTATTCTACGTATTAAATGATCCCTTTGTACATAATGTTGTAAATTACATCTTTTAATGTTGGTTTGTTTGCTTCCAGGAAACTGCAGGAACCGTAGAGTTTCAAGAATTATTATAAATAATCGAGAGAAAAACTCAATTTTTATTTATCATAAGATTTCTCAACATAGTCAACATCCAGAGTTATACATTTCTCTCAGCGTATTTTAACCTTTTAAAGCCCGTCATTATAAAACTAAGAAGATTGAACTGTACATTTTTCACACTGCAGGTTACTTCAATATATGGCTTTCTGGAATCGAACAAACTGCACTGAATAGTTATGTTGCTACAGCATATGATCCATTAATATGCAGAACTCACTCAGATATTCTCGGTTATTTCAGTACACTAAAACTCTTTAATGATCTTCTGTACACAGAAACACACACACACATATATATATATATATATATATATATATATATATATATATATATATATATATATATAAGTATATATACATATATATATATATATATTTGTGCACATATAATATATACATATAACAGTATATAAATTGGGGTCCAAATGACAGTGGTAAGGTGAGATAAGAATACGGTGGGGTGGTGGTGTGAGAGCAAATACGCAACCGGAACCCAGGCTAATACCAA
>BMAW01051852.1:1618604-1636046 GCA_019974015.1 Nephila pilipes
GATTCATGGCTCCTTGCACGATGTGAATCTGCCCAACTCCCTTGGAACTGGTTACAGACCACACCATAACTTTGATGGAATGTTTTACCCTTTCGACATATTTTTCTCCACGACGCCGCCAAACAAAGGTACTTTTACCAGTCAGAATTTCAGGCGTGATCTCGTCTGAGAAAAGTGATTGAAATTTATGAAGTGAGAAAAGTTACAGCTTTATTTTTTTTAACAAAATGGTGTCCTGGCAAATATTTCTTCTGCTATTCGGACAGTTCATTTCGAAACAACAAACCCAACTTCTTGCATCAATTGAGTTAGACTTTCAGTACTTTTTTTTCCTTCTATTTTCTAAGCAGATATTCCTAATTATAATGTCGAACGAATAAATGTTTCCCATTTCGAATAAATGTTTCACATTTTTAGTTAAAGATCACAATTAGTTAAAATGTTGTTAATGGATTCGAAATGAATACGAAGTATTAATGGCAACTTAATGGATTTCCCATGATATTTGAATTCATTTAGAAGGCTGTATACATCCTCCACTCATGACTCGTGCTTCACTTTCAGCAGTTCTCGTAACAACAGACTTACTGTGAATTCGAAATGTTTAGAGAAGAAAACGGAAATCTAATTCACGAACACAGACACGAAATCCGACACTTTTATGAGAGATATTGAAACGATGCACCCAAACATTAGAATTTTTAAAAACTAGAATCTAACAAATACGACTATTGACACAACTCCATTTTCAGATCTCGCTAAAGTAACACTACTATTTGATCCCCGATATCATTTCTCTCAGATAGAATAGGAGTTTAAAACAAGATTGAACAACTGCCAGGGAACCTCCGCGTCGTTACATGTTGGATAATTACGCAGTTTGCAATGGTAATTATTAACGGTTTCAGCGGTGAACTAGCAAGAAAAGATCACGACATTTGACTCAGAAAAAGAAAAATAATAACCATCCAGAACATTCCTTCATCTTCATTACTTTCTCCGTCTAAACACGATCATGGCAGATGAACAACACGTGCGGGCAAATCCAGGGAATCATCCAAGATTTAATCCCGAGTTTTGAAGAAATGGACTCAGTTATTGTCAACTTGATGATTCTTAAGCCTTGTTTATGGGGTATTTTAGACAGCGAACAGTATAAGGGCATTTAAAGGTAGTAGGGTAGCTGGTTACCGGAACAAAAGACTCAGACCAGGGATCCCGAAGACAGAACAGAGGAAAAGGTCTTCGAGAGGTTAAGTCGAGACCATAAGTCACGATATGTCTTCCTTTTGTTTTGGTTAATGATATCGCAAAGCTTCCAGACTAAGAAGCAAAAAGACCTCGTTGCTTTTTCAATGAGGAGGGGGGGGGGGGGGTTAGGAAGTTTGTCTTTGTAAGTCTTGAAAGAATGGAGAGTTTGTTTCCCTTTCACTGGAATGGGAACTTGTGAAGGAAGATTTACTTGACACCAAGGAACGATAATGAAAAGCGTCGGTGGAACAAACTGCCCCAAAAGATTAACCGGATTGTATAATGTAGTTTAAGAAAGCTTTGTGCGTGATCTTTAATAGAAGCAGTCTGAAAATGTTTTATAATGACTTTATCAATGAAAATGATTGAGACTTTAAAAACCTGTTTCTTTAGTGTAATTGAGTATAAAAATGACCAGTTATTTTTAGACAACTTAATTGGTATGCACCCAATGGGGGGGGGGAGAGAAGTCAGCTATGAAATTCTACAGTTTTAAATACATGGCAAGAAATAATATTCATAAATTCTAACAAAAGAAATAATATTCTAAGCGATTATTTAATTTTAAGTTAAATAAAAGGAAAATATTATGAATTAGGTTTTGAGAGAAATGTATTCAGAGAATTTTAGATAGAAACTCATAAGATAATTTAGAATTATTTTACAAATTAAACAAATTACAAAAGATAGAAATGATACAGCATTATAGAAATTTAAGGATACTAAATAACGCCGGTAAAAAACGAGTTTTTTAAACACGGGTTTCTTTTCAAACTTCACACTTTGCGTAACATAATTTTCTTACATCTTAAAATTTTACGAGAGGATAATTCAATTTGTTGATTTCAATATTCACCTGTTTCATGTTGTAAACAATTGGAATTATAAGTAAAATTTAATTATTTAAATCGTTTTAATCAACTAATTTTTATTAATTATAGTTAAATTATCGTATAGTCATCCAAAACAATCGTATATAAAAAATTTCAGCTCAATTGAACGCTTTAAAATGTTAGATAAAGAGCTTTTAAAGTTTTGACCCGGACATTGTTACAATGTGAGTAGAATAATTAATATATCAAATTGTTCCTGATACAATGCAATAGTATGCTATTCTATATAATATATATACTGGTTAATAGCGTAACTGCCAAATCTGACTACTCTGCACTAAACAATGTGTATCGGTGATCCAGACGTTAGAAAAAATGGAAATATGAAGTTGACTGGAAGAGTCGAGAGAAGGTATCCAGGAGGCACATCACCCGTATTTACCAAAGACAACACAATGGGAAAGAAAAAAAATCAGTAAATCGGTATAGTAAAGAAGGTAAGTTGCACCGACGGGGGAAGATGCTTAGTTAATACCTTACTCTCCACACTATTAAAGACTTTGAGACCCAGTTCTATTTAATGCGCAGAAACCCTAATTACTTCGCCCAATCAAGACATCTCCGGTCACAAATCTCGACACCATAACCATGCAAGCCACCGCGGCGGTTTAATGACTTAGATATCTTAAGTATTCAAACTTTATTACCTGAACTCGGTTCCTTATTTCGGAAATACAATAAATCATATTTTAGATTCATAGTAAAGGGGAGGATTCTCAATTACAGCAACAAAGAAACCGACACTATTAATAAACGAAAATTCAATTTACCCCCCGAGTAGGTTTTCATTTTCTTCTGAAGCGTTTGTAATTAACTTTCTTAATGTTATCCTTTTCCCGTTAATTACTACTGGAATTTCAATTCACTTCAAGAATTAAGAGCAAAAGTAAAAAAAAAAGGGGGGGGAGAATGCTCATTAAGTTACAACTTAAATACGTGTTTCTAATTATATTTATTTTAAAAACAGATTAAAATTTGAATCTTTAAAAGGATTTTTTCTTTGCCTTGAAATTAAATGTGTGAAATAAAAAATGAAAAGAAAAGACTAATATAAATACAAGTCCACATAGCATTTTGAATAAAAGAAATAAATATTCGAAATGGATGGTAAATGGGAACCTTGGGAATGTAATGTTAAATCTTAAGGAGTTTCTACTTTCTATCACAAATTCAGACTAATGTGTTTATTTGAAATATAATGAATCACGAAAAAATAGCGGAAAATCGGTTTCCGCGAAATTACATTTTTCTTCCGATTTTTGAAAATATATTTAAATAATTTTATAAATATATGAAAAACCCAAAATGAATCATTAAAGCAGACATGAAATATTGTTAAGAATTAGGGGTAATATGTAATTTCCCAGCAGAAATTTTCATTGCTTTTTGATCTTTCAAATAAAAACGCCAGTCTGGATTTCAGAAGGAAAGTAGAAATTTCACAGGATTACGTTCACAAATAAAAATAGATGATAGAAGGGGTGAGTGAGTAAATATGAAAGTTGTTGGCGCAAGAGGCAGATGTAACTATGCTGCGCGAAACAAGAGTTAACTCTCAAAAAAAAAATTAAAATAAATAAATTGGTTGACAAGAAGGAGGGTCGAAAATAGAGAAGGATCCCTAGGATAACCCGGGGGTGCGTCACCCATATTTACCAAAGACAGTTAACCCCATAGGAAAGAAAAACATTACTAGGGTGTCTCGAGGTCATGATGCCCGTACTTACCAAAGAAGGCAAGTCCCTGAGGTTCCCTGATATAATCCCCTGGGGCAAAGTGCCCGGTTTTACCCCCAGATGCTGAATACCCATTTTAATCGCCTCTTGCGACATGCATGAGCTACAGTGAGGCTATTCTGCCATACCCGATCACCACACGGGTTGATAGAAAGGATGGGGGGGGGGTAAATTTGTAAATTTACATTTCTTTAATTTAAGCTACATCTTCAAGAGCAGGAATTCTTTAAACTGCGTAGATGAATGTACTTGTTAAGAAGATCAGGTTTTTACATGTTAGTAAATTTAGCTATTATTTTTTTTGACTAATTAGTTTTAACTAATCAGATCTTGAATTGCCATTTCTTGTAAATAATATAAAAAATACAGCAATGCATATTTATTTTTTCTTTACAATATCACATCGTAACCTCATGCTATTATTTTCTATTAAAAACACAACCTTCACATAGACAAGTCTTTAATAAATAAAATGTTATCTGGAGACATTTCTTTTACGTTACATTTATTAGAATTACCTAACATTCTAAAAAAAAAAAACATACATCGATACACCATATTTACTATGATAATTTTTTTTGTCATATTATATAACAAAAAATATTTATCATAGTAAATATATTGCATTGATATATCAGTTGGTGTTTGTGGAGGTGTTTCTAACACATGTGGGCATTTATACAAAAGCCATAAGCGCACAATATTTGCTGAAGTCGGACACTATGGAAATGCATCAAATCGTCTGAAATAAATAGTTAAAAATAAAGAGTATCTTATTAAAATAAGTTGCCTACTACTTTTTTTTCATAAAAATTTATGATTTATGGAAAAAGGTAAAAGGAAAAAAAAGTCAGTCAAAAAAGAACTCGGTTAGGTGGTGATATTGTCTTTTTTATCGGCAATTCAAAGTGAGATTTCCCACCTTGGCATTATTTATCGATTTAAAATTTTGAATTGTGCATTTCAAGCTCGATTTTTATTCATTGTTATGAATTAAGTAAAATGAGAAGTTTCAAATGGGAATGCAAAGAGGATACACTTCATTAGAGGTAAAAAAAAATTCTTTTAAAGTATCCTAAAGAAGGAAAATTGATTCGAAAACTCCTTAAAGTTGTAAATGGATATCATTCTACAGTTTTTGATACAATTAAAAGTTTCAAAATCAATTGTGTGTGAAAATAAGCACAAATTCGGAAGACCAAAAGCATTTTCGAACAAAGAGAAATGATGGATTTTAAGAAAATGAGTTTTAAATCCTAATCTTAGAGTTCCTAAGCTAACCAACGAAGTGAGATTGGTTTTACATAGAAAAAGTTTACATGGAAGAATGGCACTTGAAAAAGCCATTTATAAGTAAATGCAACAGATAGAAAATAATGAAGTTCGCAAAAAACTTATAAAGACTTTTCATTTCGGAAACCAGTTTTATTTGCTGATGAAAGCAAATTTAATTTGTTTCGTTCAGATCGTCAATGTTATGTATGGCGAAAACCAAAGCAGGAGCTTAAAGAACAAAATTTAAGAGCTACTGTGAGGCATGGTGACGGTTCTATCAAGGTTTAGGAAAACTTCACATAATGGACCACACAGAGTATTTAAACATTACGAAAGAATGTTTGCTACAAAGAGCAGAGAAATTGGGGATTAAGGAAGTATTCAATTATCATCAAAACTGATCCGAAACATACAGCAACTTTTGTATAAATGCTCACATGTGTTAGAAACATTCTCCACAATCACCTGACCTAAATGTGATCTAAAATTAACGGGTATATTAGGAAAATTAAAAAAAAAAACACCAGACACACAATTAAGTCAAAAAATGGACTTAAAAAATGCACTCCAACTTTCAGTGGTCTAAAATTGATCTGAATTTTTGTAAAAAACTTGTACAGTCAATGCCTAAAAGACTGAGAACGGTAATAAAACATAAAGAACTACCGACAAAATATTGGGTGCTCTTATATTTTATTACATTTTTTTTTTTTTTTTTTTGTTATCATTGGCCGAATTTTTTTTTTTTTTTTAATTTATTGTGCATATTTTTAGTGATTATATTTTCAATGTATAAAATTACTTTTGTAATTCTTTTTATCATGCTTATTGTAAATAAAACTTATTGTGAATTTTCATTATATTTGGTTTTGTTGTACTATGTATTTTTAAGCATCAAAATGTAGGCTGAACTGAGAGAAAACCAGTGCCCGACTTATTTATAGAGCCGCAGTATATATATATCTGCGATCACTCATTAAAATCACCCCAGTATAAGCTATAGATGCAGCATTCTTAATCATTACACATCAAATCACTGCACTAATTTTAAAGTGATCTTTGTGACTTAAGTCGAATTCGCCTAGTCCCCCGAAATACAAGGATGAGGTAAATACGTAGATTCGCGGCCAGAATAACATGAATTCAAGACTCCCATTTCGGCAAGGCTTACGAACCATGTACAGTTCTTAGGATAATTACATATAGCTTGGTTACGTTTTATTAACGTTGCATTAGTGGCTAGAGAGAAATGATTAATTATTTACAAACGTCAAAAAAGAAGAAACACGAAGGCTATTAATGAAAGATTTTTAAGCCACGGTCAAGTGACGATGACGACACCTCAAATGGCACCCTATTCTGCTAACTTGCATGCTACGCCAACATGAGTGATATTATTTTAATGGTACATGACCCAGATGTGGCTATGTTGCACCACAAATAAGGTAATGCTGTGATATGGAAGCGAGAAAAAAATTGAAAAAAGGTAACAATTGATTGACAAGGAGGGTCGAAATTAGAGAAGAGTCGCTAGGATATCCCGAAGGTGCATCACCTGTGTTAACCAAGGAAAAAATATCACCAGGGTAATTCGGGTGAGTGATATCCGTTCTTACCTGAAGAGCCCCTGAGGGCAGATTTAACGTGCATCAGCCTCACTATACGATAGGTCTTTAGTGAAATCAGGAATCGAACCCACAACTAGACGAGGAATAACGTCACCCGAAAATAACGTCATAAACCGCGACTATAACCACCCGGGTACTGAATGATATGAAGGCTATTGACAACAGATCTAGTGATTTCGGATCATGATCAAGTAACGATGGTGTTTCTTCCATTAGTACCTCACTCCTAACTTTCGAATACTCATGGATGGAAAATTCATACTTGGCGAAGCTGTAGCAATAACTTATTAATTTACGAAAAAAATGTATATGTAATCTAAACAAACTCAAAATGCAAGAAAGGAGGAAACGAGAAAGAATTGAACGATAATGAGAAGAGTGGAAAATAGAGAAACATTGTTAGGATATGCAGGGGATGGATCATCCGCATTCATCTATGACAGCAAACATCATGGGAGAAAGGAGAGATCACTTTTTTCGGGATCGCATATCCTGCACTGAAAGGAAGTAAGCCCGCCCGCGGCGCGGAAAAAAAAACACTCTGAGGCAAAGTACCATTTAACGCGTAGTAGCCCCCATCATCGGTAAGACGAGTCTTCCGTGGAGTTCAGTTTTTTTTATTAACGTCGCACTAGAAGCAACACGAGGGCTATTGGCGACGGGAGTCTTCCGTGGAATCCGGATTCGAGCCATAAACCGACTAGTACACTGCTGACTGTGAAGCTTCTAACCTTCACTACTCAGTTATTATGATCATTTGAATAAAACTCTGAATACTTATTAATGTGGAATTGAGAAGAAACACGAGGGCCATTGGCAACGGACCTCGAAATTTGGAACTTCTGTCAAGTGACGAGGACGACACGTGTGCTGACATCTCCCTCTCCAAACTTGCACGCCATTCGGAAGATTTGGGACCAAGACCAGATTTAATCTGCATCAGCCCGCTACATGAAGGGTTATATAAAACTCTGAAATATAATGATAAAGGAGAAAGAAAATTCTCACGATTTCAAAAAAAACCCCACTATGATAGTTAATTTCAAAATATTAATGCTAAACTTAACAAGCAAAAAATTGGAAAGATCCAAATTTAAAAGCCTTAGTATTGAAATAGAAATCTATAAATTTATATTTAAAAAAACAACAACTGCATTACAAATACTACTTTGAAAGACGGGGGGAAAAAGCATATTTCACAATGATTCATGCCATGGATTGAAAATAATTGCATTTGGTGTGCACTTGGTTATTTTTCCCAAGTCAACATAATTATAAGAGCACAATCGCTGTCTAAGATGAATTTCATCAGATGCAAAATAGGGAATCATATATTCCCATAGTTCATTGGAAATCGTTCCTTAATTATAAATAGAACTTGCAATTTTCTTTTTAAAGATTTTTTTTTTCCCATTCATTACTCATATGGATGTAATCCAATGAAAGTAATTTTTCTCTGCTTTCTCCTCATTCAAATAAAAATTCAATGCATCAAAACTAACTGTAATGTTGCTAAATATTTTTCTCTTTCATTAAAATGGTTGAAGAAATATTTTAAAAGTGTTACGAGGGTTGTATTTCACTATAAGCCGAGAAACCCTCGCTCAAATATTAGGACTTAACTGTTCTTCCAGTAAGCCTTGTCATTTTGAGCCTCGGTCAAGTGAAGAGACTAGAGTAAGCATCCCACTCTCCAAGTGAGTGGGATGAGAAATCAAATCAATCCCATTGAAAAAGGTCACTAGGGACCCTCATGTGAAAGAAAACTAGGGTGCCTCACAGTCATGATTCCCACACAAGGAAGGAGAACGAAAGAGAGAAAGTCGACACAAAGAAAGTTGACAATAACTGACAAAAAGGAATTACGAAAATAGAGAAGGATCGGTAGGTTCCACTTCATCCCCAATTGAGGACATCGAACCTAAAGAGATTTAACGTGCATGAGCTCAGCTACATGATGGTTATTTAGTGGCATCAAGATTCGAACCAACGACTCAAAGGAAACCACACCGGTCGTGAGTTCGTGATTCTGACCTCTCAGCTACCAGGCCATCAGTTCGTTTCTTAAAAGATCAGAGAAGTAAAAAAAAATGATAAATAAGATGAAAATAATGTAGGAAAATGTAAATTCTGAAATTAAAAGACCATATAAGGTCTCCATATAAATAAAGGATCCATCGCGAGTCCAATAAAGGATCGCTACTTTATCAATAAGTGATAATAAAAAAAAAGATTTTAACCAAAATAATTCAGTCAGACGTTCTTAGTATGCAACATTTTTTATTTTTTTTTAAAAAAAAAAATCTATCACTATACAATTCAGACGCATGAAACTTATAACAGAAAAATCGAATGGCGACCTATACTGAATATGACAGTCAACTAATGCTAACTTCGTGCCAAATTATATACATAGATGAAATTTAATTTTCCTGCAAATCCGATGACTCAAATGGGGAAACGCGCGCGTGTGTGGTTTCTAATATTTTGTTTTGATTTTTTCGCTTTCTGTTATAAATTTTTTGAATAGTTACCCAAGTAATTTTTTATATAATTTGTATAATATTAATTTGTAATTTAGTGATTTCCTTAAGTATTTAGTTTATTCGAATAGTATTGATTTAGGGTTAGATCTTCTCATATTGTTGCATGTTGATTTGCTATATGCTGTGTGTGAGTGTATATATATATATTCACAAAATGATTTATTTAATCGTAATAAAAATTATTGGACATAATACTGAAAGTTGATATAAATTTGCAAACAACAACTACACGGTTAAACTGATAAATGAATTTAGATGTTTTCCTGGATAATTTTCCCAAGAAGAATTAACTTGCACCTGCATGGCATCAAAAAAATTTAAAGAATTTTGAAGTCAATCAATATTTCAGGCATAATTTTAAATTTGTTTGGTTTATCGGCGCAAGGGGCATATTTGGCGAAGATAGGCTATCATACAAGAATGCCAAATGTAGTTTAGAAACGAGTTCTTACGCATTTACACCTCCAATTAACTTCTTGAACTACTTCATTACGTTAATTGAACGGCGAATCTTGCCTTGTGAAAGAACCGTGATAGCATTGCTACATTAGAATAAAAAGTTATCAGATAGAGAAAGAAGGAGCGACTTTGAGATGCGAGAAGGGGATTTCAGGAGAGGTTACTTAACTCAAATGCATCTCACTAACGTTTATTCCACATTCAAAACCAGCTTTGCTGTTTTATTAATATAAGTAGAATTCTCAGTTATAATATTTGGCTACAAAGGCGATTTAGCAACCGCTTCACATTCGTAATATAGTTGTGATTTCTGATTATTCTAAATCTTAGAATAAGCTCAGATTTACTAGACTTTATTTCTTGATTGATCATTTCGATGACTCAAACGCTAAGTAGGAAAGAGAGGACGTTACAGCTCGTATAATTAAACACTCAAGTATTGATGACTAATCTACGTAAAACTCGGTAAAAGCAAGAAACGAAAGAAAAAGGAGGCAAAATGACAAGGGTCGAAAATAGTGAGTGACAGATTTTTATACGCAAGTGCTAACTCTGATTAAGCTGCGCCGGACATTTCTTTAAACGGAAATTTAGACAAAAAAAGATAAATTGCTGACCGAAAGGAGGGTTAAAAATGGAAAATAACCGCAAAGGTTTCCTTGAGGTGCGTCATCCGAGTTTACCGAAAACAGTATACTCCATGGGAAACAAAAAGACCACTAGGATACATCGAGATAATGATTCCAGTACTTACCTAAAGATAAGCCTCTGTGGGCAGTCGAAAGTAAAGAAAAATCGCTAAAGATTCTATGAAGGGGAAAACGCCACTCCTGTTTATCAATAGCGGAAAATGTTTTCCCGAGGTTCTTAATCTTTTCGAGTTTTTATTCCTCGATATGGCGAGAAAAAATTATCGGCGAGCTGAATATCGGATCTACACTTGCCCAGGTGTAAATATTAAGTCAGTAGAGAATTTAATGTGCATTAAAAATTAAAAAGAGCAATACCTTAAAGATGAGGATTTACTTGAAAATTAAGGAAGTTTAAGGAGTTTTGAAAACTTTAAAGTTTCAAAATTTAGGAAAAATTAAGTGAATGTATATTATTATCTACCGTTAGAATTATTTTATTCACTTCCAAAAACAGATTTGGGAAGGCGAAAGAAATCATGGGACTGTGATATCATTTTAGAAGTTTTTAATTTTGGAGTATGATTTACAACTTTACGTAATGAATGGGAGAAGATCGGATTGGGAAGGGGGGGGAGTGACCTATATATAAAAGACCCTATTTATAAAAGACAATAAGTCCCACAGACAGAAAAGCAGGTCACCCGAACGGCCTGGGGTTGTAAATTCTGTTCTTGCCTAAAAAAGGCAAGCTTCTGAAAGGATATTTATACAGTCAACAATTACCGATTGATTAATTTCTAGAATAAAAATCCATAATACCTCAATTAAAAATTATTTAACTATCTAAGATCAGAAATCGACATCCTCTGGAACGTCAAGAAAAGGATGATTTAATAAAACTATTCCATATTTTCTGTCCCTTTTTATTTATAAGATCTCGTTTAGAAATATAAAAATAATTTCTTTACGCAAATTACTTCTACGAGCTAGTTTAGTTTAGTTTTTATTAACGTCGCACTAGAAGCAACACGAGGGCTATTAGCGACGAACCTCGTAATTTTTGAACTTCGGTCAAGTAAGGAGGGCGACACCTGAGCTGGCACCCCTAACTTCCACACCACGCCAACGGGAGGACTTTGGTTCCCGACAGATTTAACGTGCATCAGCCCCGGCTACACGGCGGGTCGAAAGCGGCCAAGGCTCGAGCCCGTGACTGAACGAAAACCGCCGGCCATGAATCCGAAACCATGACCACTAGGCTGCCACGGCTATAGACGACAGACCTCATAATTTTGTACCTCGGTCATGTGACACCTGAGCTGGTATCTCCCTCTCCAAACTTCCACACCTACCAATGGAAGAACTTGGAGCCTCTGCCAGATTTAACGTGAATCCCCTATCTTCATGGCGGATCTGGCTTCAAGGTTCAAACCCATGACTCGACGAAAGCAACGCAAACCGTGAGGTCGCGATCATGACCACTAGGCTACCGGGACCACGATACCTATTCAATGATTACAACAAAGAAAATCATTTTGTAATAAATTTATTTTTTCTTATCAAATACTCATTCATAATCAATATCCAAATGTTCAAAAATGGTTAAATCTATAGAAGGAACGTTATTACAGCATTTTTTATTTCATACATTATTATTTTTCATTAGAGTTTCAACCATTATAATTAAGGATAATTTGAACGATCACAATGATAATTTTTCTAGTGAATACATTTTTATTTTGATACAGTAATAGAATTCTCACAAAAGAGTTGTTAAATCGTTTAAAACGTGCAAATTAAACTTTTCAAACATTTCGATAGTAATGCATCTTTTTTTTCTTAAGCCAAAAATAATCACCTCGTAATAAAGGCACTACACACACATTCCCCCATTTGAGGAACGTTTCATCACGAGTATCAAGAGAACCTTAATGTGAGAAGGAAAAAAAACTTTTTGTACTGATGCATTTTGAAATTTAGTAAATTTCTGTGAATTCTGATTTCCAAATTTCTCATATTGCGAAATAACATATAGAAACATAACCGTAAAACTGTACATCATTTTATTTTACCTCCCATATATCATCAACGAGAATATTTGTGTGCGTGCCCATCTGTGTCGATGTGTTTTGAAATGTAAGTGAAAAAATTTTTGTATCAGAGTTCCTTTACCATGAATTTTGTGAACTAATGCATACAAACAATCATATTTAAGCATTTTTTCGTCATTTTAAGCAGCTTTGTGAATGAAATCCTTTTATCACTAACATCTAAATTTTCGAGCATTTGTGTCGAAGTTGTGCGATTTCAAAAGTCTCTATCGGAACTTATCACATTCACGATAAAATAAAGTATCCATTAAAACAATACATGACAAACGAAACTAGCGAATAATTTCCTTCCAATTGTTTCGCGCGGTTTTTTCCTGTACAGATTTTTGGCAGTTTTTTTCTTTTCTTTGTTTTTATTTCCGACCGAACAACTTTTGAAGGAAAATTTTTAAGAATGTTCGATATTTCACCTGATGAATGTGTATACATCTTTTCCTCTTTAAATAACCGACACATGTATATTTTACGGTTTAGAAAATAATTTCTTTTTCTAATTAATTAAACTACTATTACTAATTTCATAATTTATATTTATCTTGAGAATTAAAATCATTTCACAAATATAAATGCAGCATTATATTCGCTTGCATTCATTGTTCATTTTTGTTCATCCAACGAACGCAGGTGTTTATTATGATCAGTTTTCTCTTTATTAATGGGTTTTCTTCTAGTCACGTTGTATCGCGGATTCAATCCTTGGCCGCCAAAGACCCGCCGTGTAGCTGGGGCTGATGCACGTTAAATCTGTTCGGGACCCAAAGTCCTCCCATTGGCGTGGTGTGGATGTTAAGAGAGGGGGTGCTAGCTCAGGTGTCGTCCTCGTCACTTGACCGTGGTTCAAAATTACGAGGTCCGTCGCCAATAGCCCTTGTGTTGCTTCTAGTGCGACGTTAATAAAAACTGAACTAAACTAAAACTCTACTCGCATTGTAACTTTGTCTCGGTCAAAACTTTGAAATTGTTTTTCTCACATTTAAAAGCGCTCAGTTGAGCTGAAAATTTCCATACACGATTGTTTGGGGTGACCATACAATACTTTAACTATAATTCATAACAATTGATTAAAACTAATTATTTAAAGAATTAAATTTGACTCAACGTTCTCTTAAAATGTAAAGTATAAAAAAAAAAATTATGTAACGCAAAGTGTAACATAAAAGAAAACCCATGTTTATAAAACTCGTTTTTTACCGGCGTTATTTTAAAAGATAAAAATTACGAAGAAATATTTTCATCCGTCCTCTTGTTCAATAAAATAAGAGCAAAAATTGAATTTCGTTTCAAGATAGTTCGAACCGAAAGATGTCACATTTCGAGAGTTCAAAAAGTCTTCTTAATGGTCACTTTTTTTACATATTTTATTTTATCCCATCACATTAAAAACTTTTATTTCGATAATTATATATTTCATGAATGCATTTCAATGATTCATCTGATTTAGCATGAAGCCCACAAGGAATTGAAACTATCCTCCGTAACAGAATTTTTTTATATAACCCAAACATAACAAGAAAAGCTTATTAACTAAATCCTCTTGAAAGTGAAATTTTACATTCATTTGGTTTAAACTAATGTCGCTTCAGACGGCAGATAGGTGTATGACGTTAGAGCCAAGTACCAAGTTAGGCTCAACAATACTAAGCATTTGGTTCAATTGTAATCAAGACAGGAAAAAAGGAAGAGAAAATTCGCCTGACAAGAAAGAGAGTCGAGTATTATGAAGGATCGCTTGGGGGGGGGGGGGGGCCACCCGCGCAAAGACAATAAACATTACGGAGGAAAACAAGGATCACTTAGGTACCTCGAGATATGATTTCCGTGCTACCTAAAGAATGCAAGCCTCTAAGGAGCAAAACTGCACGAGAGCTATTGGCGACGAGTCTCGTGAATATTAAGAATGGCCTAGGTAGCCTAGTGGTTAAGGTATCGGACTTTCAGCCGGCGATTTTCGTTGAGTAGTGGTTTCGTGCTTTGATGCCACGAGACTCGCCGAGTAGCCGGGGCTGATGCTCGTTAAATCTGTCGGGGCCCAAAGTCCTCCCACGGGCGTGTATGGAAGTTAGGAGGTGCCAGGTCAAGTGTCGTCCTCGTCACTTGATCGTGGTTCAGAATTACGAGGTCCATCGCCAATAGGTCTCGTGCTGCTTCTAGTGCGACGAGAATAAAATCAAACCACACACTGGAAAGACTTTGAAGCCCCATTCCATTTAACTTACTGAAGCCTTCTTTATTCCTCACGACGGTCTGGATGACTTGGAAAAAATTGATGTTTTCAAAATTATTTTCAGTTCATGATGATAAATTTTATTTTAAGCAAGCGACATCATTCAATAAGCATTTGTCGAAAACGGATGTTAATAAAACCAAACAAAATATTGCCGAGAACATCGATATTTCAGAAAAGCGAGGATCGGAATATTGCTGCCATGACGTAAAAAATAAAATTAATCCGCTTGATTTATAATAAAGCTATTAGTGTACCAAAGTTATATAGCATAAAATGCTACCATGAGCAACAAAAGTCTTATGATATAAATCGCAAGTTTTAGTGCACCTACTTAAGAAGGTAAATTAAGAGAAGAAAGCGCCTTAACTACATAAGAGTATGGCCCGCATGACTCTCAGTAATTAAAATTTAGTCCGCCGGAGGACATGAAAAGCAATGAATCTCATTCACCCGTCTCGAAGTCGGTTTCCATGTATCGAAATTCCCACACGTTCGGAATAATTTTTTTTTTTTTCAAGCGACACACTTATATTCCATTTTGACATTAGAGAAATCTAAATAGTTTAGTATACTCTATCCATCTGATACTCTTAAGACAATTCCATTTTATAAATCACAAGCCTATCGACTACACTCAAAGTTTCAAATGATTCTTTAGACAGAAGACTCCGACCAGTCTCTTGGCAGACAGTAAAGAGATAGTCATTTGTAGTAATGGTGAAGTCTAATAGCACAAGAGCCAGATAAGGCGCAAAAAAATGTTAAATGTGATCCAGAAGTTTGAAAAAACGCGAGAAAAATAAAAAAAAAAATTGGTTGACAAAAAGGTAAGTTGTGAATAGAGAAGGATCGTTAAGCTATCCCGGGTGCGCTTCACCCGAATTTACCATAGACAAAAAACCCAAGGAAAACAAAAAAAAATATATCACTCGGGTGCAGCAGGACTCCCATCCCCACCTTAAGGCTGCCTTACATTCAAAATCTCCTGTCCAAAACTTACATGAATTTATATCTAATAATATATAGTAATATATTTGTAAATGTTATTTAATATTTAGCACTTTAAATTAAACATCTGGAAGTTTTTAGCGCTACCTGTAATTCTTGAACACGGTACAGTGAACACCTTCGGTTATGAAGTTCGAAACCCCCAGCATTAGTTAGATTACAACTGTGTGTGTGTGTGTGATAACATACATTTTTGTCTTTATAATAACCGTAAATATTTCGATTGGCTTATTTTTCTATGAGGTTTTTTTCATAAAAATATCCTGCATTAAACATTTAAATAGATACATTTCAATTCATAACGTCGATGCACTTGAAATGTAATGAAATGTAATTCAAATTTCTGACATTCAGTCATATGTAAATGTAGCATAAATTTATGATCGATCAGATGTTGGATATCCATCATACCAAGATCAACAGCATTCCAGTCGTTTATTCTCAAAAATACTCGCAAGACAAGTATCAGTAATTTCCCACATGTCAGCTTAATATTCATCGTCCCCTTTATTCAACAATAATCGATAATGATGACTGATACACTCTAGTCTTTCCGGGCAATATCCAAATCGGTTAGACTTGCAATGCCTTCACTTTTTTTAAGAAAAATATTTTCATGCTGTCGAACATCTCAGAGTATTTCTTGTAACGTCAATTTTTTAAAAAAAATTCCAGTTCAATTTAAATTTCGGTAAAATCATTACAAAAATGTTAATCAGTTTCGAAGCAGCTGCATGACAGTTAATAAAGCGAATAAACGTTCAATAAATAAATTTCCAAATATATATATATATATATATATATATATATATATATATATATATATATTGCTGAATGTGTGTTTCAGATCAGTTAGTTAAAAAAAAAAAATTATGAAACTTAAAAGTATGACAGGAATAATTTTACATCAAGAGGTGAAAACAGAAAAAACATTTTTCTTTACATAATACTCCTAGCCACAATAGTTAAAATAAACAACGCAATGTTTTCATGCAATATTTTGCTCAGCATTATGTACTCTAACATATTTATTAATTTATCTTTTTACATCAACTGAAATAGATTTTTTCTCCGAGCCTATTCATTTTATAGCAATTTGGAAAATAACATATTCGGCAATGAGATTCCGTGGTAACATTTTTTTCCATTTGGGTACGGTTAATTCAATTCAGTTTAGTTCATGTCACATTCTAATTAGATAACTGAGTTACTTATTAAATGTATATTATTCCAGGGCATCCAAAGGCAGCGATTTAAAGTCTAATGTATTTTCAGAATAAATAAATTAAAAATGGTGAAGTAAAAACTGATATTTTTAATGCCAAAAATAAGTATAACGCCTGCGTAGTTAATTAATAATACTTGTTGAATAATAACTATCCAAGATAATAATTATTTATGATATTAGATAATCAACAACTGCTTAATTCCGAAAAACAAACGAGCATTTAAATGTGTTTTTTGTCTACTACAACAGAGGTTTCCAACCTGAAAGGCGTGAAAAGTTTCGAAATGAAGTCTTAATTTGATATTGGAACCATCTTAAAGGAGAGTATTAAGATTTGTATAGCAAAGCAATGTGCTTCAACTATTTGTAACGACTAATTTGTGTAAAATGAGCTGATCGGCACTGGGTGCAATGGAATTAGTTTAGTTTAGTTTTTATTAACGTTGCA
>BMAW01051852.1:1641046-1703093 GCA_019974015.1 Nephila pilipes
AGGAAAAAAGTAATTCCACAGAAGCATTCATTATTTTTTGCTCTTTCAGATGCACTTTATTGCATTCAAATAATAAAGACGTGAGAATTAAAGTCAAAATTCCATAGGATTAACATTACGTCCACGAAATCAAATTGGCGGGTAGACGGGAGCCTTATACAATTGGTGGAGAGTGAGTGATTTTAAATTTTAAAATTGTATGCTTATCAGGACTATTTATTATTTTTATCTTTATAAAAAAAATCTTGTTTAAAAAATAGCTAACGAGAAATGCAAGAAATAGAGATCCATTGAAGAAGTTTTATCTATAATACTTAAAATGTAAGAATATGATAAATAGTGTGGAAGTATCTGAACACATTCATACAAGCAGCCAAGCATAGCGAATCGCTTTCGCAATTCGTTGGATCCAATAATTTAATAAGCAATTATTGTGTTAGGGAGTTTTAATGCGATATACAAGAGCGGGAAATTTTTTTTTAGTAAAAAAAAAAAGATCTAAAATATTTTTGAAAACAATTCTATTGCAAAAATACACATCTTTTTTCATGGACTAATATTCCATAATTATAGTGAAACATCTAATATGCGTAACTTTTCTTAAAATAATCCAGTATTTGACTTTTTTAAAATAATAAATAAAAATTTTCTCGCAACTAAGCTGCTTTTATATATATATATATATATATATATATTATGAGAGGGTCATTGATATATGAAACTGCATCTCTATTGTTCTCAGCATATAAATTAATATAGTTTATTTATAAAAACATAACTATGTATGTGTGTGTGTGCATTTCATTCAACTTATTTGTTAGTATTTTACAATAGTGCTATGGATTGTAAGACTAGATTTGCTCTAGATTGTTGATCACTACCGTATTATGTCACTACAGTTGATAGATTCCTAATTAAACTCATTATAAAGTTAAGACAGGTTTTAAGGCTCCCGTCTACCCACCATTTTGATTTCGTGGACGTAATGTTAATCCTATGGAATTTCGACTTGAATTCTCACATCTTTATTATTTGATCTATTTGAATGCAATAAAGTGCATCTGAAAGAACAAAAAATAATGAATGCTTCTGTGGAATTACTTTTTTAATCTGATTTTTGAAAATATTTTTACACCTATTTTAATGATTCATTTTTGAGTTTTTCGTTCTTTAAAGAATATTTTCCAATATTTTTAAAAATCGGAGGGAAAAAGTAATTCCACAGAAGCATTCATTATTTTTTGCTCTTTCAGGGGCACTTTATTGCATTCAAATAGATCAAATAATAAAGATGTGAGAATTTAAGTCAAAAATCCATAGGATTAACATTACGTCCACGAAATCAAAATGGCGGGTAGACGGGAGCCTTAAGAAGTTGATTTTTTTAAAAATATGATATTATATAGAGTTCAAAATTATTTGTAATATCTATGAACAATAAAATAACCTTAAGTTTCGCAAGATTATCCGTGCTAATAGAGGTTAAAATACTTTTGCCAATAGAAATGTATACTACGTAAAAATTTTGAGACATTTTATTTTTTCTATCCTTCAAATAAGATGTCACGCGAGTTAATATATTGGGAATCAAAATTAGATTCATTCAAACCAATATATTTGATTTACAACTTCTTGTGATTTTTACACTTTCAATAGTTCTTTTTCCGTGGGTATTATCAAATAAGAGTTTTAGGTCATGGAGAATTTAAATTTTTGATTGATATTATGCACTTATACAACACGTAATGAGATACTGTGTAAGAAACGAGTTTCGATATGATCACACGATAAAAAAAATGAAAGAAAAAAAAATCTCGTATTTTATTTTCGTAAGAATTGCAACAATTCAATGCTTAAAGTGATACCTCAATGTTTACGGAGCATTTAGTCCTTTTGGATTCTGATCACTATTATGTGAGGATACTGGTTTCTACTCCTGCCAAGCAAATAGATGAAGAGTATTTAATTATCAAGGAAGAAAAATAAAAAAGTTCATTCATATACTTGAATTTTTAGGACTTTAGTGTAGGTGAATTTTAAAACAAATAATTTAATTTGCAATTAATTAATGCATTAAAGTACTATTTGCCAGAAGGGGATGTAGCATTTTGATAATGAGTTCACAGAAGTTTAGGAAATGCGTTAACAGACGAAATCCTTGAGATGAATTTAAAAAAAAATGAATGAAATCAAAAATCTATACAGATCAAAAATCGATATGATCTGGCACTTCACCATTCCGGCGTTTTTACACCGGCTGACCAGTCAGAGAATTATATTTTACGCCTTCTACTTCAACTTCAATTATATTTTATGCCTTCTTCTACTTTTTTCAATTTTAAAAAAATACAATTTTGTAGTTTTAAGTATTTCGTGTGCTTGACACTTTATTTGCATGTACTGTATTAAATTTTAAACAACAATACATAGCTTTTTCTATTTAATTGCGTTTCTCCTAGTAATTATCTAGAAATCCGGTATTTTCGTAATCCGACGATGGTCCTATATCCGCCAGCTTGCCTTGAGAGTAATGTATTACGTTTGGCTTGTACTTCAAAACAATAGATGCCAAATTCTCTAAAAGCGGTATTAAATTTATGATTAAACATAATTTGAAATAATTTTTTTTAAAAATTAGACTACTTCCGTGAATCCGAATGTTACTGTTTGAACCGATTGTTTTCAACTATTTTTTTACGATTTCATATTTTACAAACAGAAAAAATTCTGGTTTTATTTTTATTTTCTATACAAAACGAAATAGCGTCTATAAATGAAACAATTCAATTTTTTTTCCTTTAATTTTTGAGAATCTTCGTTTTTGACACTGAATAAGTAGTTTCCAATTACCTATAAGAATGATGATTGCGTGACATGTTTTACAATATTCAAGTTAATTTTTAAAGCTTACAGAAATTTGGAATATTTAATACCCAACACTAACTAATTGATTGTTGCTTTCAAATTTAATTTTTACAGCTATCAAAACATGCCTGAATATTTTAATATGACTTTTTCTAATGTCTAAGTCAGGAATCCAAATTTAAAAAAAAAAATCCGATGCAATATACAAAAAAGTATTTATAATTTCATTAATCATCTTTTAATTCGAAATTCTCTTGAAAGAAATTTGATTACCATGAGGTATAAAATAGTTCTTTTAGTACTTTATATTAAATTTCTTGTTTTAACATATAAAATGAAAAATTATTTTTCATAAAACTTTGATAAGTGACACCATACAAATAATTTAATTACAAATAATTTTAATTTATTATGTCACTTATACTACATCTCATATGCCAATTTAAATAATAACACATATAAAACATGAGCTAAAAAACATGTTCATTTTTTTTTACCTTAAATAATATACTTCAGGAACTACACAGATGATTTTAATACTATGTCATTAATATTCATGAAATATTTATCAGCTTCATTTATTAAGTGAATACTTTTGGAGAGGCAGTTAAAAAGTAATGACATGTCTGCTTGGATAATCAACATTCTAACCTCTAATTGTCATGCAGTATAAAATAATAATGCAATCTATTCCATTCAGAATTTGAAACAAATCGAAAAATATCTTAATTCTATACTCTGACTAATAAAACTATAAGAATTACTTACTTTGTGATTATATTTAACTAAAAATACTTATTCCAAAAATCGCAGCTTTGAAAAATAAAGTATAAATAAAATTTTTGAAAGAATAATAATTTTTGTTTAAAAAGGAATTTAAAGCAATGTTTTTTGGGGGCTTGAGGGGGGGGGGCAAATAAAAAAAATCAGCCAATATATTTCTTCGTAATTTTTTAAAATATTTTAAAAGATGGTAATTTATCACAATCTGTTCTTTCAAAAATAATAATTCCTTTAAAATTTAAAAATTAAGATTCTTATTCATTTCTTTAAATATAATTCTTTGAAATGTTAGAAATATTTTGCATCCACTATTCAAATAGATTTTAAAACTATATCCCCTTAATTTGATATTATACTGATGACATTACAAAGAAACACAATTTAACTCCTAGTCCACTGAAAAGCGATAATGAGTTGAAAAAAAAGATGTGAGTCTCATCAAAGGATATTTTCTGTAGTACTTAAATAAGACAATTCATGAAAGGACACAACTTTTTTCATAGAAATATATATATATTTTTTAGAAAAATTTAAAGTATTCAATTAGATACTATTTAAAGAAATTGTTTTCCTCCAAAAAACACTCCTCTTTAATAATCCTGCATACATGTTAAGAGCAAAAATACTTTATCAAAAACATTTTAGAATGTTAAATGCATTGATTTTGCAATACAGATGAGAGTATAATTTACTTTCTTATACTTCAAAGTTTGCCCAATATTTCAAATTTTTATATTCATAAAACATGCCTGACATAGTTATATTACTTAAATTATGTAAAGATTTAATTTTGAATTTAAAAAAAAAAAAAAAGTACAGAATTTGAGTAAGATGCTTTAAAAACTTTTTTGTATAATATTTTTTTTTTGTTTAATACACACTGTTCATTCTAAATTGATTTTGTTGGCTAAATTTTAGCACTTGTCTCTTTTTTTTTCAATCCATTATTAATAACCTCACATTATTTGCTTATTTTTGTAGCATATACATATTTGAATGAAAAATTCACATTCATTTAATTTTTCTAAAGTTCATTATTGAAATCCCTTTTTGGAAGTTTTATTTTCTTTTGAATAAAATTATGCTTTTTTAAAAATTCTATGAATGAAGTTTGGATTAAAAACAGCTTATACACACATAAATTTTTATAATCAAAAGATAGGCAATGTCCTGCAACCAATTGAAGGTTTCTGAAATTGGCTGTTCTATATAATTTGAATAGGATTATAAGATGAATTTATTTATTTATTGATATTAATTTGGTTTAATTAATGTTTAACATTCACATAACAGTTAAAAATGACAAATTACAAAATAAGATTTTCCACAAGTTTCTAGATACACATTTCTGGATTTATAAATCCAACTTGAATCTCTCTCTAGATTAAAGAAAAAAGAAAACTCTAGTATATTATACTCAAAAATTTAATGTAACAATAATTTTTTAGTAAGAATTAATGTTAAAATTGTTTTGGAACAACACGAGAATGACAAGTTAAGCACTATTTTTATGGTATTTTTTTTTAATGTTGATAAACATTAAGTTTTTTTCACTTCAAAATATCATTAAAACTGTAATTATAGTATAGCATTCATTAGAATTTGCACATAATGTAACAGGTGTAATATCACAAACTTAATACATATAATATTTTAACTTCAAACCATGTTTGAAACAAATCATAATAAAAATATTGAAGACTTTTGGAAATATTAAATTATTTAATAAAAGAAATTCATCCTCAACATTTGCATTAATCATTCATTCTTTTCGAGTTCTGTGATAAATAAATTCACTCAAAAGCGACAGCTTTTTCCCCCCCTGAACTGCAAATCGCATAAATGAATATCATACAAGCCTCCAAATAAACACGCACTGAATAAAAATATTTTCTAATAGCACATGGACAATTTACACAACAAACAAATATGTCATACTAACCACAGTTTTCAATCTCGTTTCGAATTTTACTTTAGATATGACCAAAGATAACCATTATATTCTTTAAAAATGAAGCTGAACATCATACATGTCAATCACAAAATCACACACCTTAACGATTGTCACAAACAAAGCACATTAACAAATACAACTTAACACTTCATCGAAATCCATGCATCAAAACACATAATGACGGCCGTATATTTTGTACACAAACTCTGTCACTGATTTTAAATACTGTTGTGTTTGAGATTGTCTCATAGCTACGTAACATGCTGCGCATATCTCGGGTACAGTTAAGCTTGCTATTTAACTGTAGAAGTAAAATTAGAACTGCAATTGAATAAGTTTTATAATTTTTAAAATAAAAATTTTTTTCCTATTTATAGCTGTTGATTTCTAATTAAAATGTTATATTTGTATAGATATTTCAGTCAAAGTTTTATTATTTAATAAATTTCTAATTCATTAAATTCAATGAAATTTAAGAGCTGAATTTATATGTAGCTAAAATTATTACATTTTGTTTGATCAGAATGATTAATTAAACATCATTAACTTTCATATTAATATTCAATTCAGAGAACTATAAATACGCTGTAACTGTGTTTGCAGTTTTGCGGGACATTTAAGAGTTTGTTTATAAACAGTTCTAAGTGCTGCACGTTAAACTTGCGGAGAATTTTAAGAGAAATAATTCGTTCTATCATTCTGAAAAAAGTACAATTATATCTTCATCAATTACTCATTCAAAAAGTAGATATTTTTTTTTAAATTTCTGAATGAGTTTTTATTTCTCATATTATTCATTTGTTAGAATATTCGTATGATTCCAAATTTGTGATTTCGGTTTAGTATTAATAATTTGGAATTATTTTGTTCTTTATATTTTTATACCTTAAGTTAAAGTACAAAAGAAACGTTACTTAACGACAAAATCTCCAATAGAGTTTTAATTAAAGAGTATTTTGAGGAAAGCGTGATATATGTGTTAATGATTCCAATAAAAATCTACATCCTCATCAATAACTGTGGAATGTATGAAAATTAGTTTCTAGAGAATTGGTATAAATATTTTTGAAACGAAATTATTGCGAGTTTTAGCATATATTTCCTTCGAAAAGTGGGATAATCAGCAAATAAAATTATTAACTTAACATTATTTTCCTTTTTTGACGAAATATTGTGATATTTTTCTTTCTCAGCCGATTTAAACTGTGTTCATTTATGTGAATAACTTTTCAATTCATTTTTAATTGCAATTTTATTGAAATTTCTTGCTGTACTTCAAGTATTTATAAATATCAACTTGTTTTTTCTTAAGTTTTAATTATTTTATCTAGAAATCGGCCAACTTGACTTTTTAGAATTTAAAATATCTTATTTTGTGACAGAAGAACGTATCAATTTGAATTCACAAAAAAGAAGAGATTAATAATATTCCTCAGTATTTTGAATCATATTTACCAAATTTTGTAAACAAATATAGCAGTAGATTTTGATTCATGATTTATCCCCACAGCATATATTGTTAAATTTTCTACTTTGTATGTAAAAGCAGTGGTATTAATTTTTAGAAATATTTAACTAAAAATTAAACATTTTGAACCGTTTATGTACATAATTTGAATGAAAATAATTTTTATAAATATTTGATAAAAACTAAAATCTTTTATATTTAAATCCATATTAAGTCAGAAACCTTTTGTAAATCAATTTGCATCAATTTTAGTATATAGATTTCATGTGTTATACAAGGGACACTTTTATTTTGAAAATTTTTTTTTATGTAGGTATGAAGTATGGATTATGATTATGATTTGAGTTACCCACCTGATTATTCTTATGATGATTTTTATGAAGATTATGGAGATCTTTTTCCAAATCCTACAGATTACACTTTACAGGATTTATGGACAGATTGTCTAATACCAACTTTATATTATGGCTTTTGGTCATCTGCAAAGTTATTATGCTGTTCTTTACTGTTAGAATTTACTCTTTCATTAAGTAAGTATGACTCAACATTTTGCTATAAAACTTTCATGCTTCATATACATTTAAAATTATATTGTCTTTTGTTACTGTGATACTGAGAATTACTGTATTCTTTTTATTGAAAATTTTAATTCTATTGTAACCGAAAATATACTCTTAAAAATAATTTTTGTGGTACAACTTTTTGCTCTATATATTAACAATATATTTTATTTTTATACTTTTTTATTTTTCATGTATATAATATTAAAAGCATTTGCATATTTCTTTATGTGCAGTTGTAAAGATAAATGAAGAAAAGCAATGAAATTGTAGTGCCACACATATGTTTAAATACACATGAATTTTCATGCATATTAGATTTCTATTTTGTTAATTTTTTTTTTTTTTTTTTTTTAATTTCTGTTTAAAATCCATCATAATGGTCTTGAAGATCAGCTATTGAAATAAAAAGTATTGGGTTTTTCTAATAATAAAGAATGCAGAAATTTACTTTTTGTATGGTTTGTTGTTCCAAAATGATAGCATAGATATGTTTTTCTTATAAAATATATAAAATTTCTTCTTTCTCTTTTTATTATTATATGAACATAAAAGTAGCTATTAACTGTAAAGATTTCTGAAGTTCATGAAAATTTAAACACCATTTATTTAATCTTTTATATATATATATATATATATATATATATTGCAAAATTTACCAGTGATTGAGGAAGAATAACAATGGATTGCTACAGAAATATATTTTCATAGGTAGAATATACCAAAATTAGCATGTATGTTGTTTATTTGGATATTTATTATTTTATTGTAAAATTTCTTGCATCTTATTGATTACTTCTTTTACTTATTTTTCATTTTAAGTCCTTAAGGCAGCAAAACAAAAAGTTTCAGCAAATTTACAGAGTAGCCAATATGTTACTAATTTTTCATTAGGGTTCTTTCATGGATTTAATTTAACAGAAAGTATTCAAATTTTTTTTTCTTCCCCTATGAACAAATATATTATGATAAGTCTCTTTTCATGAAAGTGTGTATAAGTATACATATCTTTATTTATATTGTTTTTATACTAAATTTCTTATTTCATAGTTGTACTGTTAAACCCAATATTGGAAAGTACCAAGTTTCTTATTGATTGCTACTATACGTATAGTTTTCACTATTAAAATATGTAATAGCAATCAATAAATTAAAGGAAATTTATTAGTTATGTACAGTTATTTTTTGTTTATAAAAGATCTGTTATTTTTATACTTTTATTTCTCTGCTTTTTATTTGTTGTTTTTGATTGTGAAATCAGATTATTGTTGTATTGTATATTACATCTTAATGGAAAGTATCTAAAAAATTTTAAGATGTTTTTGAATAAAATTGAATTTCTTGAATTTTATTGGACCATAACTCTTTCACAATGGTGCTTCTCAAGGCATTGAGGGCAAGGTGCTTTCTCTCATTAAGCTTAATTTCACACAAAAAATTGGCAGAAATCCATTTTACATGCAATTAATTTATTTTTAAAAATTTAATTATAATAATAACTATAATTATTATTATAGTTAAATTTTTTATACTTTTTTTTATACTTATTTATTTTTTATATTCATTATTCCAAATTTTTTACTTCAGTTTTATTGAGGTAAAATAACAAGTGAAAGTAAATTAATATTAAAAATGTAAAAACATGTTTAATTGCACTTATTTAAAAATCTATACATCCTAAAAAATTTACTTTATGCATGTGTGCTCTTACTATTAAAAAAATTATAGCATGCTATTAATTTCTCATAGCTGTTAATTTTAATTGCATTGCTGTTTATTCCACTTCCTTTTCTCTTCACTTTGTCTAACAGATATATGGAATGAATACATATGAAATGAAAAAGAATCAATCCTGTGACAAACAGAAAACACGCACACACATACATTCCTGCATGGTATCATGGTACACATGGCTGAAGTATAAACAACAATCTTGATGTGCACTCAGTACTAAATTTAAAGATCCACAGAGATGGTTTTTACATTAGCCTCTTCTCAGTTTAAACCTCTTAGAAACTACAATGAAAAGCCAATATCAAAGAAAAATGTCCAAATAGTATATTAAGACGAATTTATTGGACATATTGCACTTCTATATGACTTAAAAATATTTGAATTTTGTTCTGTGTTAGCATATCAAACTTGACATAGCTGTCTTAATGAGAGAAATTTCCTCTATAACACCAGTGCAACACCCATCTTTCAAGGGTTAATTTCCAGTATATCATATTTGAGACAGCCATAGGGAAGGGGTTGAGGAGTATAAAATTGTTATTGTATTCTGGTTATAAATTGATTTGATTATCCACATCAAAAGAAAGCATAGAAGGGAAGTTGAATTGCAAATGGTAATGCCAAGTTATCATAAAATGTGACTGGTGTCCAGTGCTGTATGTAATTAATATCTCTTGAAAAATATATGTATTTTGGAAGATTTGTGTATTTTTCAAAAGCTACATAAACCATGTTGTTAATGATTATATTTAATTTTTCAGCTTTTTTACCTGAGCATGTCTTTCATGTTTCATCCTCTTCCCTCGGTTTATACTGCTTGTATAACTTTTTTGGAAATGAAATTTTTTACATTATCATTTTTGGTGTGGTTGGATACTGCATTTTACTGCTAACCAACAATGTATTAAAGCAATACCAAGGAGTTGTGTGCACTTTCTTTTGTTTCATCTTTTTAATTGTATGGTAAGCTTTTAATGTTCATTTCAGTATCTACTTTAAATTAATTAATATCAGTTATGTTAACTTTTTCTTGATGTATAAACAGTTTGTGTTATATATTTACAAGTTTTTCCTTAAATTTACCTTTAACAACAATAAACAATTATCTATTGTATTTAATGATATTTTATTTTATTTTTGTACAGTGAACTGTTTTTTGCTGATAGGAAAATGTGGCATCGTATAAGAGGTAAAAAAAAATTGATGTAGAAATTTGTATTTGTTTCAGCTTTAATAATTATATTTGTATTATTTAATTTTTTTTTAGTTTACTTGTCTTAATTTTTAAGTAATAGAGAAAAAGCAAAAATACTGTTAAATAATATTGATTTGGAATTAAGTAGTTTGTATATTTAGAAAGAGCACACACACATACATATATATATATATATATATATATTAAATTTAATAGATGCGAAAAAAATGTGACATTTTCAAATTCATGGCTACAATAAGACGATAAAGTATTATTTAATGAATGAGTAGAAAGGACATTAGAAAGTCATAGCTACAATAATTACATGAATTCCGACCAAAGTCTATTTATTCTATTTGATGAGAGACAGAGGCACATCAGAGAAAGGATTTACATATAAAAAAATGCACAATGCCAAAGCAGTAGCTTCCCCATCCTTGGATACATTGGAAGAGAGAATTGTACCTTGTATCGAATTTATAAGGAGTGATTTCTTAAGGTCATGTTATCATCACATGGTATTGAATGCAAGGATTCTGTGGAATTTTGATGGCATAGGGATTATTCCTGCAGATCTGCAATCACATGTGAACAGTTCATTCAGCAGAATTTAGAGTGCATGATTTCATAAACTAAAGAATTATTTTGAATCACATCAGAAAATAAGAATGAACTCTGAACTGAATATATATATATATGTAATATTAAAATGTTAATATTATTTATTGAGCATTTATTTGGAAATAAAAAATTTTTGTCTCTGACAAACTCTTAAAAAATAAATTTTTATTAGAGGTTAAATTTGTATGAAATTATATTTTGTCTTTGAAATGGTCTAAAAAGATTTATTGTTTCTTTGAGATTAAATTGAAATAAATAAAAAAAAAAAAGATATGTCTGTTTCCTGTATTATTGAAGGTGCACTATGCAATAGTAAATAAATAGACATAATCTAAGCTTTTAAAAGAATTTCCTTCGTAGAATATATATAGTATAATTGGCTATCAAAATTTTGGTTCAAGCAGTTTTAAAAATAGTAGAAGCTTTAAATGCAAGAATTTCTTGCAGTATCAATACATCATTGTATCATTGCATTATAGAAATTTTTTTAAGTATAGAGAAAGGAAACCTTTCATATCTTCAGAATTTAATGTTTTGCATACACTACTGAAAAATCATCAGAAATAAATGTTGAATAAATTACGTTGTAGAAAAATTTTGAGAAAATTTACTTGTATTTAAATTATATCTGATTTTGTGATATTATCTGTATTAATTACTGCTAAATTTCACTAGATGAAATGTAATTATGGTGACTAATTATTTGATTAATTATATGAAGATATTGCTATCAAAGATTTTACATGTTTAGTTATAATGCATAAATGTAGAAGAATGAATTCGAAATTGAAGTTATATTGTATTTATTGTAGAGTTCATAATTTTTTTTAAATTATAAGTGTTTTGATTTTGATTTGATTGTTTATTAATGTCATACCAAGAAACAACTTGCAGACTATGAGCGACAGTAGCCCTTAGGTTAATTTTGGTAATTTTGAACCTATATTCAAGTACCAAGGACTGACAATATCTGAGCTGGCATCTCCCTCTCCAAATTTCCACACTATGCCATTAGGAGGACATGGAGCCGTAACCAAATTTAATGTTCATCAGACCCGCTATATGTTGTGTCTTTAGAGACATCTGAGCTAAAGGCAGTGACTCGATAAAAACAATGCCAGCCATGAGTCCTGGATCACAACTACTAGGCAACTGTAGCTTATAAATGTTGGGAAAATCCTTGGATAATCCTTGTAGGGGGAACTAAAATATTTTCTTGCATGTTGATAAGCTTCAAGGAGGTTAAATTTTTATTCAATAAAAAGTACAACACCTCTTACTCCACTTTGTATATTTTTTTAAGTATAAATTTGTTGTGAGTTCACTTCTTTTGCAAAATTTACTCTTTAACAATATTTAAATAATTAGGTTATAGAATTTACTGATTCTGCTGTCCCGAAATTATTTTTATGTTATTAATTTGTAATCAATTAATAATTTAAATTTTACTAGTCATATTTCTCTGGATAAAGAGCAATTTTAAAAAATTAAAAAATTTTAAAAATCGTTTAATCTATATACATTTTAATTAATAGTTTTTTGGTAATATATGTATGTATTTTTAAAAGTAGCTTTTTATATATTTTGGTTAGTGTTTAAGATTCATACATAAAAATATTTGTATATATTTTTAATATTTTTAAGCAGTATAAGAAATTCTATATAAAATTGTGCTTTTCATTTATTTTATCTTTCAAAATTTTTGCCTCAATAGGTTGTCAGATGCTACTTTCGATGAAGATAATATCTTTAGCTTTTGATACAGGATATATTGATAAACAAATGCCTTCCATTTTACCTTGCTTTGGATATTTATTTCATGTTGGAACTGTGATATTTGGTCCATGGATAAGTTATTCTTCATATATTGCAAGCAAGCAGGGAACTAAATTTGTAAGTTTGTGAATACTTGTTACAATACTGTTCCTTACATTATTTTAATATCTTAATTCAGAAATTACCTTTCTTTTTTATTGAACTGTTAATTTTTTTTCAATACATGAGAATTTCTTGATATGAGATGTTTTTCTATAAAGAATCATTATTCCATGTAATATTCATAAGAACTTTACTTGTGTATGCAATATTAGGTACTTGTGTGAAATTGTGTCGACCATGAAAGTTGGTGCAATTTCATTCACACTTACAAAAATCATTTAGGCAACTGAAAATCTCAAATTCCATTCAGAATACCAATGAGTGGATCATCTTCATTTGGAATCTAATGCTACATGAATTCAACTGTATGTGAATTTAAGAAGTGAAGCACAGCTCTCTGATGCTTTTTGTTATGCCATTTAGCTTATCACAGTTTTTCAATTTTTTTGTGTATGCAAATCAATGTTTGGATAAATGAAATAATGGTAGTTAACATTGAAATATTGAAATTAAAGCAGCTGCTTATATTATAATTATAGCTGATAAAACTCTTGTTTAAATTATAGCTAAACAAAATTGCATAAAATGATGAGAGAAATAGCAAAATAGACCATGTTACATCATTATGGCAAATAGCTTAAATTGGAAGAATACTGTTGTCATTTCACATTTTCCATTAATGGTGATATCACCATCTGTTAGCAACACTTTCCATTTTTGGTGGATTTTTGCATTGTTTGGCGACATTTTCTAGTTTGGTAAAAATGGTCAACAGGATTTTACACAAATATCCATTATTATGTGTAATAGAAAATATATCAATTCAAAAGTGTAATGCATAATTTCTACACTAAGGGCTTGATCAATTATTATATTAATATTTATAATTTATTTAAAAAAAAACTTATATATGAAGTTGCTTAAACTTATGTATAACCAATTAAGTTTCTTAGTATTATCCAAACTGTAAAAAAAAAAATAAACTGACTAATGGAATTCAAATATTAAAATCATTTTGAATTATGAGGTATGATGAAAATATCGTTATCACATCTAAGTTTTTCTGTAATTATTGCATATTTCACAGGTTACAATTTTTTAAATATGATAAATAATTTTATGTTCTGGAAATAATTTATTTGAATACGACCAGAAAATGCTGTGTATCATCTAGAGTATGAGAGCGTATATGGGATCATGGGAAAGATTTCAGTTTACATGTAATTCTTGACCACGTAAGGCAGGTTTTCCTCATTTTGGATGTTGTTTTGTTCTCCTGACCGCTAAAGCAGGATGGTGAATGTATGGGATGTTTGGAGGCCCTTATATCTTTGTAAATAATTTAAATGGCAATTTATATGTAACTGGTACATAGAAAATATAATAAATTGAATAGATAGACACTGTTCTCCCTCGCTTCTTGAACTTTGGATGCTGTTTGGATATTTGGATATGTGATGCTGAAACCTGGGAATAGGGGCTTCTGAATGAATGAGGAATCTATACAGCCAATTCAAGGTAATTCTTTAAATATATTTTGCATGTTTCTTTAAAATCGATTTTGGAAACACAATGAATACATTTAAAACATTAAAAGAGCTGCATTATGCAGAAGAATAACAAAATTAATAGCAAAAACAAACTCTGTTCTGGATTCCTCAGTAAAAGATACTGATTCTGATGGAATGCTGGAACTTTTTGAACAAATAAATAAAAAGGAAAATGATTTGAAAATTGTGAATTCGGAGATCAAAATTACCATAACTGATCATACCAGATTTGAAAATGAGTTAAAAACAAGCAAAAAATATTTTGATAAAATAACAAGCATGAAATTTCAAATAAAAAAATTGAATTCAAAATGCAAATACTCTAGAAAATAGCATAATTGAAAAGAAAGCGAACAAACATTCACAGTCTTCATGTTTAAAATTACCCAAATTATCAATCAAACACTTTTATGATGATTCCAGTTTGTTCTTGAACTTTTTTAATAGTTTCTATAATGTTATATCTGAAAACCTTCCTTTGTCAAAAATTGAAAAAACTGTGCACTTGAAATCATTAATATCAGGACAAGCTTCTAATGTGGTTTCTGGATTTTCTTTCACCAAAGAAAATTATGAACTGTGTTTGGAACTGTTGCAGGATCATTATGGTTAAAAAAGGAAATATAATTGCATATGATAGAAATAAATTATTAAATTTAGAATCTGTAAAATGTTCTTCTAATTTGAAAGATTTAAGAAAATTATTGGATGCTTGTATATAAGTAATTTAAATGTTTTGAGTGTAACATAGGACTGTTATGGGCATCTTTTAAATCCTGTTCTTCTTAAATTACTGTCATCAGATTTAGTGCTTGATTTTCATAGAAAAAGATATCCAATCAAAAGTAATGTAACTAACTGAATTAACCACATTTCTGAAAACGGTGGTTAAATGTAGAAAAACCATGTTAAATGTTTGGAAAGAATTCCAATGACAACTCTATCCTAAACATGCCACTTTCAACTGTAAACAATTGCACCCACATGACAAATATAATACTCCTTCAGCTTCTACTTTGAACATAACAATGTCCAAATTTTGCATATTTTGCAAAAGTAATGAGCATCATGGATCATGATGTAAAAATTTATCTGATGATAAAATCGTGTTAAATTAAAAAAAAAAGTAGATGATATAGGTGTTTTAAATTTCATTTATTCAAAGTTTATAAAACTAAAGTTAATTGTGAAAAATATATGAGTTCTTCACACATACAATTATTCTGCCCAAAAGAACAAGAACCCAATTAACACTCCTAGCAACAAAAGAATGAGTTGTTGTAGGCAAGTTGCATTCATAATATTCTAATTCGACTATTTTACAAACTTGTAAAGTTCTAGCATCATCAGAAAACAAGATTGTGAGCCTAAGAATACTTTTAGATTTAGGAAGTGAATAAACATTATTTATACTACAAGATGTAGTAAAAGCATTTAATTTTAAACAATATATAAAGAGAAATTATTACTCTATTCATTTCGAAAAACATTCCAGAATCTTCAGACTTTGATTTTGTTCAACTGCACCTAAAGAACCCTCATAACCAGAGACTTCTTGAGACCCTGGGCTCTTAAGAAAAAATAGGCCTCACCTGTGACTCTTCAATGTAATTTTTTGTATATATATGTACAGTTCAATAAAAGCAATTCATAGTAAAATGATGTTTTATGTGAATATTCGTTTTATACATTTTAAATTCACAAAATAATTAATTAGGTCTTCAAAATCAATTGTTCATAAAATTCATCAAGCTTAAATTATTCAAACGTGATTGAGTCACAATTTCTCAATTCATTTTTGACCAGTTTGAGTTTTGAAAATGAACACTCACCACTCACGTTAGTAATCATCATTGATAAGAAAATTCTCATTATTATTTCAATATTGGGAAACACTGAATAGTCTTTCATTATACATGTATGTGTAGAGTATGTTGATCCTAATTCCAGTCCCCTCATCCAACAACTGCTCTTCATCTGTAGAATTATAATTTTTATTAATCCTTTTTTTTCCCCATTTCTTTTATTTGCTTTTTCTTCAGCTTTTTGCCATCAGTGATCATATATGACTTGAAATTTTGATATTCCAAGTTCAGTTTCTCTCCATTAATGTTTTTGTCGTAAAATGTTCATATTTTCTCGTGTGCTATTTTAATTTCTGTCTCATCCAAATTAAAAATATTTTCAAAAAATCCAAAGATCTCAAAAAGCTCTTCATGTATTTTACCACGCATTTGTATATTCCAAATTAGTGAGTCAAGTATTGGTAAAAGGTTTCTATTTTAAATTTCTGGCTGTGGCTGTTTTTAAACGTTGTGTCGGTGTATCTATTTCCTTCAAGGAAAGTTACCCTAACACTGTGTGGTCTTACAAGCTTATGAACACTTTGACACTTTATAAAGAATACTTCCTTGGCTTTTGACTCATAATAGTCTAAAGAATCTCTTTTGGTTTTTATATATATCATTAACGATTTTAATAATTTTACACCTTTAAACAAATCCACATTTTTACTCTGGAGAAACAGATTTACTTTGTCAAAATGTGTCAAAATGTCCTACCAAAAGATAGTTAAAAAGTAGTTTCTTATTCATTCATCTTAATCTTTAATTTTGTAGCAGAAAGTCGAGTATTTGCTTCCAGTAATTCATCACTAATTAAGCAATCCAGGTTCATGACATTTTCTGAATATCCAGAGCTTAAAGCTTTAATTCCATCTGCGCATGCTGACCAACGTGTTTTTGACAGGTTTTTTTCAGTACATATTTTTTTTTATAACTGCTGAAATTTAATGTTAGTATATTCCAATGATGGGTTGACGATGAGAAAAAAATAAAAGATTTTGGACAAAATCAAAGTAAATTGTTACATTCTAATGCTTGAATGCCAATTAAATTCAAAGAATGTTCTGAAAGTGGTACGTAAATAGCGTATTAATTTTTTTCTTGAAGTCGGGCTTGCAATTCTGAATTTTTCTCAGACATATTCGAGGTATTGTCGTATGACTGACCTCTACAATCAGTGAGGAAAATGTTGTTATATTCCAAAAATGAAACCACAACATCCATCAAATATTCTGTGTCCATTAATATTAATAAATTGCAAAAATCTCTTAGTAGGTGCACCATTTTGGACATATCATGAAGTAAAAGTTATTTGGTCAGCATGAGTTACATTTGGGGTAGCCTTACTTGCATGCTTCCAATCATTGAATTCGCAACTGCTGAATGTAGAATTGGTAGATGTAAGCAATTTACATATGAAACAGTATACTTTTCCTAGTGATGGAGAATATATTAGCCAATCACGGTCTACAACCTCACCATTGTGTAACTTTTTTGAGCAATATCGTAGACAGGTATCTTGTTTTAGTTTTATCATTTGGTTCCTTGTATATACGTGTTGGTTTTTCAAAATTTCAAAATCATTATGTTTGTTGGAATAAACTGACGGAACTTTCTCTACCCAGTAGGACTGTAAATTCTTGTCAATACATAAAGGTCACAGCCCTGGATCTGTACTTGCAATAAACGTTGTTGAAACATCATCAGTTTTTGTACTTATTTCAGTAGGTCTTAAACTACCTTCTCGAATACTTAAATAGTCTGTTCATCCCTGTCCTTCAACTTCAGTTACATTATTGGATATACTGATAGAAGTGGTAGAGATAGATCTAGATGCAGAATTTTTAATAATGAAAAATTGGGTGAGTTTTGGTAATTTATCAATAGATTCCTGCTTTTCCTTCAGTCATTTGCGTTTTGCAGCTCCTCTTTCAAAAAGTTTCACTGTTCTAAAAAATTATTATACTTAATATGCACATAACTATGTGTAGCATTTTGTTTTCTTTCTTTCTCTTTTTGCTTTGTTCAAGAAATTATTTCATGTTGTTAAGAGGGAGAGAGAGAAAATTTACAAAAAAAAAGGAGAAGAATTTTTTTAAAATTTTATATTATTTTCATAACTCTCTCCGTAAAAAAAAAAAAAAAAAACCATAGCAAATTATTTTACTTTTTTTTTTTTTTTCAGTCTTTACCTTGGATTTACTCAATCATTCGCTGTATGCTCCTAAGTTATGGATTTTTAACTGTATCAACATGCTGGACATCTTTTCTGCTCCATTCTACTGGATGGAAGTAATATATCATTATTGATTAGTTTTGGTTTTTTCTAACTTTAAAATATTCTAAAAGTTTATTAAATATATACCCATAGTACTGTTATTGTATACCAAACTTAATTTTGAAATATAGTTTAAATAATTACAGCTTTTTAATTGTTTTTATGAATGAATTTCTTTTTAAACTACTACACTTTTTAGTTTTTTTCAGTTATGTTATTTATGAGTTTGTTTTCTTTTTTAATACTATTTAATTTGTTCACAAGTTTCAATAAGAAAAGAAAACAATTAAATATTAACAACATAAATATTTCATGAATCCAGAACTACATATTAATTTTGGCAGTTTGGTTAATTATTAAGCTGAACTTGTATTTCATATGCAATGGATATTTTTTTATTATAAATTACCTGATTTTTGAAGATATCATTCAGAAGTTTGAAAAAGATGCATCTTTTCCTGAAGAAAACTTAAAATTTAAGGTTTCAGTTTCCATAGTATTTAATTATATATTTATTTTCAATGTCATTTTTATTGTTACCAATTGTTAAGCATTCTACATTTTAACTTGAAGTCTTTACATCTTTAAACTATTTATTATAATCTTTTTTTTTTTATGTGCACATTTATAGCACTAAACAGTATTCTATTTTTTGCAGAATGTTAAAAAAAAATTTTTAGATTAATTAAACAATTTTTGACGAAATAAATATTTATTTGTTTAAAGTTTGTTAATGAATTGGACCATTATTGAGTTTTTGTTTGCATTAAATATAACAAATCAGTCTGCTAAAATGAAAATGTGAGGCAAGATAAAGTTTAAAAATGCTTTAATATACTGAAGGCTAAAGAATGGATATTGTAATTGAAACTTTTTAATACTAGATAAGGTTAATTAATGGAAGAATATTTTTTTAAAAAAATTACAGTTATTATTTATATCTCTTACTCATTAACTTTAATCTTCTGATATAGAACATGTGATTTAAATATAATTTGCCAATTTTCAAATTTTATCAATTGTTTTGTATGTAAGTTTATAATGGTTCCATGTATATGGTAATTAACTATTGCTTTTTACTTAACCACTTATCCAATATTATATATTACAAATGATTTTAAATAAGAAAAACTGTTCTTTTATGTAAATGGGAAATTTTAGTTTTAGAAAAATTTTAATATGGCATGCATGTATCTAATGAAAATAACTTATCCAAGTTGAAATTTTAAAAAAAATTATAAGTATATAAGTTTAGTTAATACACATTAAAATTGATTGCAATTATTATTGGACATAAAACTTTTGTATATGTATTAATTTATATCTTTTATTTCAAAAAGAAGTAAATGCATTCTTAAAATTCACTTATCAATCAACAAAAGTATTATGTAATGAATTTCATTTAAATTTGATATGTATGAAATTGTAATCAAATGTTTCATTAATAAATATTTCTCATTAGGTGGGTCGATGCTTATCGAGATGCTCTATCCTTTCGATCCAGTCATTATTTTGTGAGTTATATATCTGAAGTAACAGCAACTCTATCTGGAGTGGGGTAGGTACTTTTCAAGCATTGTTTAATGATTAAATTGCTTTGCTATAATTATTTTTGAAAAATTATAAAAATTTATGTTTAACTTTTCTTGTTAACTTCTTAATGTATATATTGTAAAAAAATGTTGTTGTGAACAACACAAAGCATTTAGATAATTTAAACAAATATTAATTGCATTTATTTACATGAATTTTTAATATTACTGTAATGTGACCCATGAATAAATATTTCGTTTTATGTTTATGTATCATATATTAGTTCATCAAGTGTGAGTTCTGCATTTGAAATAGAAATCCCTCGCTCCCTTGTAGAAGTTGTGGTATGGTGGAATGTGCCAATGCATTTCTGGTTGAAAACATGTATGTGGAAAAATCCTTATTTTTTTATTGTTAAAATTATGTAATGTTTGCACATTTTCAAAGTAATGAAAATTTCAAAAATATTTTGTGTGCAGTGTCCTTTATATTGATTAGATAATGGATTAATTCTTTTGTATTTATAGCAGGGGTCTCCAAGCTATGGCCCGCAAGGCCCTCAACCAACTCATGGAGACCTTTTTATCTAAGGAAAAAAATTATGAAAATTTACGCATGTCCTGCCAAGATCAGCCGCCGCTTACGTGGACCATCGTTACACTACAAAACTTTATTCACTGCTTACTTTTTCTATTTCTGTTCACAATAAATTAGATGATGTAACGATGTCTAGGGACAGAGTTTTTAAATGGTTTGCCGCTTGTTCAAGACTTGATTATTTTTATCACAGTTTACTAGTTGCTGTTGACTGCCACGATTAGGAGGAGGAGTTGGTGTCAGTTAGCATTTGAGTATTGTGGTACACTCTATTTTATTTAGGGATAATTTTCTTCACATAATTACTTACCAGCGTGTATAAAGCATTGGGAATGTCGTTAGTTTAACAAGAATTTTCCGAACATTCTGAAGAGGGAACATTAAAAGTAACAATCTCTACCATAAGTGGATATATTTGCAGACTATATTTTGTTAAGTTTAACCTGAGAAGTTATAAGAATTTTTATATATTCTTATGATTCTGAAAAGGAAACATTAAAAGCAACAATCTTTGCCATAAGTGGATCTTGCAGGCCATGTTCAGTTAAGTTTAACTTAAGAAATCATAATTTTTAAAAATTGTTTCAAGTCATTTGCAGCTATAACTGCTATAACTCGCATAAACAGGTTTTTTGAGTGATATTGTGTGCAAGGTACTTTCAGTTTAACTATTTTTTCATGTTGAAGTCACTTTATTTTAGTACATAACAATGGCTGAAAAGAGAAAAAAAGGACGAGTGTCGGGAAATTCAAGAAGAAGGGAGTTTGAAATACTTCTGCATCAAGTCCAATGAGAAAGCATTGTGTGTGATTTTCCATAAAACTGTGGCTGTGATGTAGGAATACAACCTGCACCTTCATCATTGAAACAAATGTCAGGAGAAAGTATACACAGTTGGAGGATAAAGTCCGTGGCGAGAAAATTTCTAAATTACAAAATCAACTCATACAGAGGACATTGTTCAGCAAATCCTCAAATGAAAATGAATCCTTAACTAAGGCCAATTATGAAATTGTCTACATCTAGGCTAAACTGCTTACAGATGGTGAAGTAGTGAAGGAATGTTACTGTAGGTGGCTTGAGTGCCCAGAAAAGTCAAAACAATTTTAAAATGTAGCTTTGGGTGCAAATACCATTGCCACCATCATTAGAAGTGTGGATGAATACATGATCATAAGACAAGAGCTGACTTCCCTTCCTACTGTGCAAACTAATTGGGACAAGCAATTTTTTTTTATAGATGTGTCTGAAACCACTTCAAACCGGTTTTACCTGCTTAGAGTGAGTGTGAACTACCTCAAACTGGATTTATCTGCTTAGAGTGAATGTAACTGATCGACCTAACCAGTTTTAGTGTAAAAGTACTTACTATTCTACAGTTGTGAGCCTTTGAGTGAGGTAGTTAGTTGTTAGTGTTTGCTCTCTCCAAGGAAGCATGCTAAAATTATAGCTTTTAAAAACCACATTTCCATAACAGTTAGAAAAATATCTTCTGCAATAGATGTAGGCAAATCAAGTGTTTCAAGAATCCTAACTTCATTCAAAGAATGCGGATGCAAGCGGAAAACTATTGCAAAAGCTGATAAAACTCTAATAAGAAATAGCAAAATTAATTCAAGACAAACAAAGCAAGGACCTTTAAATATCTGGTTTGATGTGAGAGCACAACTGTACATTGTAGGCTTATGGACGCTGGTTGTAAGGGAAGGAGATTAACGGGGGGAAAAATTTTAACTCCTAATACGAAGAAATTTTTTTTTAGCATAAGCAAAAAAGCACAAATTATGGCCTACTGACAACTAGAAGAAAGTAGTTTTCAGTGATGAAAGTCATTTATGTGTGCAGGGATACATTTCAAATGTTGTGAAACGAAGAGATTGTGAACCTTTGAGATAGGACCATATCCAACAGACTGTAAAACACCTGCTGAAGCAGATAATTTGTTTTCAGGGCAAATAGCGCTGAAAGCTTAGTTCCTGTTAAACACATGATGAATTCTATTAAATACATTTAAATATTACAGCATAAGATTGTTTCATTCATGAAAATCTTTAAATGAACATCTTAACATGACATGGTTCCTTGTCACAACTGGGGTATTGCTGGGGACCCTGCTCCTGGGGATTGTATCAGGAGAACTCAAGGACTTACCTTCTTCAGGTAAGTCTGGGCATCATGACCCCGAGACACACTAGTGATCTTTTTCTTTGCCTTGGGGTTTACTGTCTTTGGTAATCATGGGTTACACTCTCCTGGGATATCCTAGCGATCCTTCTCTATTTTGGACCCTCCTTCTCTTCAACCAATTTTTGTCTTTTCTTCAATTTTTTCACATCTAGACCACAGTTAAATCTTGTTTAGCGCAGCATAGCCACATCTGGCTCTTGCGCCAATAACCTTTGAACTCCCTTCTTGTCACAGTTTAAAACTTGTAAATTCTTTTATGCTGAAAAAAACAAATTAATATGCTTGATTGACCTAGAAATTCACCTGACCTAAATCCCATTGAGAACATGTGGAATATTGTAAAATGGTGCTTAGGTAAATGGAATTGTACATGCAAAGAATGCCTGATAAACAATGCAATCCAAGTGTGGTTTCATGCTGATGAACTCAAGAGCATGTGTACTTATCTAGTGGAGTCAATATTAAAACATCTGTAAGAGATCATTTCTGCTAAAGGAGAACATATGTCATACGAGAAAATGCTGTTACATATGAGGATATATTCAATGAATAGAAAAATGCATTTGCTGATTATAACTTGGACTAGACTAACCTTAGTTGCCTGACTATTGATGAAAAAAAGATCATGAGTGGCATAAAGAAAGGTTTAGTTGTATAAGTGAAGAAGACGTGTAATGAGAAAAATATTCCTCAACCTATGTTCCTGCACTGTATTATTCACCAGCAAACTTTGTGGACATTAGCAGTGTATAAAATCCTGTGATGAAGATGGTGAATTTACACACATTGGCTCAAACATAGACAGTTCAGAGATATGTTGAAATATGCAAACATGGAGTCATAAGATTTACCTTATTTCACAACAGTAAATGGCTCAGTTGTGAGAAAGTTATGAACAGTGTATTTGAATTAAAAAAGGAAATTGGTGACTTCCTGGAAAGAAAAGGCAAACCACAGCCATTATTGGTCCTTAAAACTAGTGTTTAAAATTTTCTGAACATAAAACTAAAAGGAGAGAAAAATCTAGTTTCTGATCCATACATCCACTTGAAGGCCTTCAAATCTAAACTTGTCTCATTTTTGGAACAAGTACAGGTCAATAACTTGATGCACTTTTAGCAGTGCAAAGTCTTCATGGCTGAAGCAACAACTGAGTTCCCCATGTCATTTGCATGCAAGATCATCAAAGACCTTCAGCTGCAGTTTCAGGAGCAGTTTTCTGATTTGTATTCAAAGGCAAAAGAAGTAAGACTATTTCAAAACCCATTTGAAGCAGATGTGTCCTGGTGCCCAGATGAACTGCAGCTGGAGGCCGTTGAGTTACGTGCAAATGACCTCCTTAAGACAAGTTCAAAGAAGGGCTTGTGGGGCTTTACCTGTTTTTGTCAAAGGCTTTCCTGATGCAAAAACTTTTTCATCAATGTATCCTTCAACCTTTGGAACAATATTTTTGTGTGAACAAACATTTTCAAGAAGGAAATAGGTGAAGAATAATTTGAGAACAAATTTGTTTGATGATAATCTAAGGTCACTATTGATGTTAGGGACATCAAATCTAAAGCCAGAAATTTCCACTATTTTGGAATCCAGGAAACAATTTCACCATTCCCACTAATACAGGTGTTCATTTGTAGTGTATCAATGTGTTATTAAATAATAATTGAATAAAATAATATCAAATAAATAATTAAAATCAACATCTTGGTATTGATTCTTTCAATTTGGAACTGTGTTGTTGACCCCCAGACTGCTGCTTGATAGTTAATGTGGCCCTCAGGCTAAAAAGTTTGTAGATCCCTGATTTATGGGATAGTTTTAAAATTTACAAGCATTGATAAGAATGATTATAAAATTTCTAAAACAAAGTTTACAATTTAATAAAACCACAATGATAAAATAGCAATAAAAACTTTTTATATGATGTGAGCATTCAATTTTTATCATTACATTTAAACAAATAAGTGATATAGTACATTCTTCAGATAATACGAATGAAGTTTATAAATACTTATAATATGATGCATGTCATATATGTGCTCTTTTGTGTTTATTTTAATAGTTTGTGCTTTTTTTTCTTTTTTTTTTTTGTTTTATTCATTCAAAAAATTTCTTTCTTTAGATGTATTCAAAACTGCAAAACCATTGGGAGATTTTATTGCAATATTGTTAACTTATGCTGCTAGTTCATTGTTACATGTGAGTAATATATTTTTCTTAAAAAGAGAAAAATATTATATTTTTTTTATTTTGCATTATATCGTACATCATAAATAATTGTAAGAAATAATGGAAACGTACCAAAAGTATTTCCTTCAATACAATGTATTTGAAAATTTATGAATATTTTTACATTCCTTTAAACTTTAAGTGATAAATATTAGATATATGTACTTCGGTAAAAGTAGGATTAATCTTAGACTTATTTAATGTACAATGTGGGATTCTAAGTAGAAAACTGTGTGTGTCCTTGCAAGAAAATGTTATAAGAACTCATTCACTATTCAATACACATTCAGAAGTTTGTTTTAAGCAATGATGTTATTTATTTCATCAATTCATCATGTAATACTGTTTAATAATAAAGAGAGACAGACATAACTTGTATCATTATTTATTGGAATTCAGTTGCATGAATAATATGATGAGTTACACTTCTTTCAAGAAAGAGTAGCTAATTGAATTCTTAACATTTCAACAACTTATTGAATTTATACAATATCAACAACTTATATAATGAGATAAAGTTTATAATTAAATATTTTTTAACAATGTAGCAAAGTTATTGAGTAAGCTCATTCTTGTTCAGTGTTAGGGATAGCTAAATCAGTGCAACCTGTAACATTCTCAGAATGTAAACAAAAGTGTTGTAGAGTGTGTTCATTTAAGAAAAAGATGAGAAACACTATATATTTCTGTACAAAATGTAATAATAGCATCTGCATAGTGGATTGTTTGAGAAGTGGTCGATTCATGTGAAATTGTGAATGTCATAGTGATGCATTCAAACTGGAGTATACACTCATTAAAAAAGGCATCTGTGAAAATGCAAATGAAGTTGCAAATATACATATTACCACTTTTCCAGTTTGCCGAGTAATAAGGAAAAATTCCATTCCATTACGTAATTTAGACATTAAGAATGTAATTTTTTTTATTTTATTACAAATTGCTGTAAATTATTTTTATCCCCAGAAATGTATTTATATTTTCATAACGAAGAAAATTTTAATGTCTATCAGTCAATTTTTGTTTCATGTTTTATCATCAGTAGAACAAAAGATATGTGTAATATTTCTAAAGCCTATCATTATGAACATGTGAAACTATTTACAAAATTTAGCAATTGCGAACTACAATTGGGTGTAAAATCCATACATTATGGGTTTATATGTTTACATTAACCTAACTGTTTTTTGTATTTCTCTTTTAAAAGTATTTAAGGTGCGTACCTTTTTACTTTGAAATAAAGTAACTGTCCATTAAATATTATTACAAATATTTTAGAATTACCTATATTTTTATGTTATACATTTAAGGAATTTTATCATATATTTCTTATTCTAGTTAGATTGATGTTTCTTTGGGGGGAAAATTAGCATTTTAAGAATTTCTTTTGAAGACTGAATTCAAGAAATTTTTAGTATTTGATTTGAAGTACTAATTTAAATATGATCTTTGACTGCTCTTATGGTATTAGTAAATTTATAGCAAATGAAATATTTCAACATGTTAATGATGAACTTCTGGGGATTTTAGTTTGGTTTAAGATATAAAATTCTCGAAATTGAGGATTTAGGTAACACATGAACATTAGTTCTGTGTATTAAAAAAAAATTTCAAATAATTTTTATTCATTTAATGTTTTCTTAAATAGTGTTTTCCCTATCTAAATATAATTTTTTTTTTTATTTAGATGCTATTTTTGTGAGATAATTTACATCTACATTCTCCTGCAACTTTTCCTTTCTAGTGCTGTGTTTAAAAAATTTTTTAACTAATCATAATTTTTAGTTGCATTTTTTTGGAGGAGATAATCATATATTAATGTTTTGCATAAATATTGAAATAGTTTGAAAGTTCTTTTTTTGAAATTTTATATTTTCATTTGTCTTAGGGGCTCAATTTTCAGTTAGCAGCAGTGCTTCTCTCATTGGGATTTTACACATATATTGAACATGGTAAGTTAATAAATGGAAAATTAAATTTAACACGAATATTTCGTATTCACATTTTTGTATATTTGTCAAATATTTAGGAAGACATTTTTCAATGTATTGTACATGTGCAATCATATCTATTCTTTAATATTAGTTGATTAATGAATGTTTTACTTCCTATAGTACTGAGAAGAAAATTAGCAGGTGTTTTTAATGCCTGCATTTTAGCAAGGAAGTGTAAATCTGATTGTCAACATGCATTTCAGTCAGTGAGTATCTTAAATATTATTTAAATTTAAATATTCTGTATGTGCATATATATACATACTACATACATATACACATACGCTTACACACAATTAGGTAGTGAAGTAATAACACAAAACCAGACAAATTAACTTTTAATTATTAAATAAAAAATATGGGGTATTTCTGATTGAATTTCTTCAATGTCATTATCTTTGACAAAATTGCATCAATTGGATAAAATTGCTTATTATTGAGTTCAATTAATGTTTAGTATATTTCTCATAATTACACTGATATTAAAATGTACTAATTATTATATTAACTTTATATATTTTTAAAGTAATATTATATTTAAGTGTTTATTATGATTACTTCAAAGTTTGCATAAATATTTTACATGAAATACATATATTACATTATTTGAATAAGTTTTTAAAACTCAAGTATGTATCAGAAATGCTTTGCTTAATTACTGCCTAAAATTAGATGTTATTCAGATCCATTATTTTACCCCTTGTTACTGCTTAATCATGATATTTGTTGTATTTTAAAAATTAACCTTTTTTAAAAAAAAATTGTAGTGAAAATATAATAAAAACAAAATGGCTTTTTTTTTTCTTTCAAATAAATCAAATTAAAAATTCATAGATATGTTTTAAAATATGAGCTGAATAATTTGAAAGTTTACTGTAATTTATTTTTTGTGAATAATTATTGAAGTGTATTTGTACTGATTATTTTTTACAACGTTTTTCTGAATTTCACTTGGTGTGAGTGTGTGTGTGTGTGAGTGTGTCATCAAATTTTCGATCGTTAATTTAACCAACTTCCCATCAAGCTAGAGCTTTGAAATTTTGGGAATCGTTCGTACTCGCCTAACAATGCAATATTTAGACGTTTGCGACAAGTTTTAACTAATATTTCAATAATTTTAACAAGTCAAAATATTCTTTCCTCTCGGCGCTTTTAGGATTGAGGAAAAAATTTCTTTCTCCCTCTGGGAGCACCGGGCACTCCCAACGCAGCATGAGGAATCGTAAACCTTTTGTACTCACAAAGGGGAGATACTATCTCCCCTTTACTATCTCCGAGATAGTAAGGGTTGCTGACTTTTAGTCAGTAATCATTCGCAAGAAAGAAAGTTTCCAATATTTGGCGCCATGTCTTATCACAATAATTTTTTCAGAATTCTGGTTCCCATTCTTTTTTTAATAGAATGACTTACAAACTTTCAAATGCATTTTTTGATTTTATGAGTATTATGAATTTTTTAATACTCTCACAAATGTCTCTTTTTAAGTAAATTTTAAAGTTAAAAATAACTAACAGTTTTAACTAATATTTCAATAATTTTCTCTAATAAACTTTGCCACCATATAAAAACGTTGGTTTTTATATCGAATTATTTCCTCCTAGAATCATGTGTATGTCAGAGTAGCAAATATTGGATTTGGTCTACTTTCCATGTTTCACTTGGCATATTTAGGTGTTATGTTTGATAGTACATCTGGTCTTGAAGAGGAGGTGAGAATAAATTTTATTTATTAAAAAAAAAAATTTGGAATTTATAAAAGAATTATTATTGTTTTTTAAAAATTTCTTTATGTAAATTAGTTTTCTTCACATTAATGTGAAAATATTTTTTAAAAAAATCTTGTACAAGTATAAGTAAAAATGACAGATTAATAAAATTCTGTGAACTAATAATTTTAAATAAGAATGTAATTTTGCTAATGCAAATAATTTTTCTCTAAATAAATTAATTAATATTGTTCAAAATGCTTAGCATTCATAAATATTAAGAATTATTTTTTTTTTCTTCATTTAGTTAAAATTTAGACTAGTGATTATGTATGTCTTTGTTATGTAGGAAAAATAATTAAATATTTTCTTAAGTTTCATCTAATTGTTGTAAGAGTGGTCTATAATAATCAATGCCTGTGCCATTATTTCAATTATTCATTTTTAATTTTGGTTGTTAATTTTTTTTAATATTTTAATACTGATTATTTGATAAATTATTATAATATATGCTTAATCCTTCTTAATAAAAAGATTCTAATTATGTAAACTATGTAAAATAAGAAATTATTAGTATTCTTTTGAAATATTTTGTATTAATTTTGAATTATGTTTTTATGTTTGAAATTCTTTTGTAAGCAATTGTATTACGCTCAATATTAGGATATAAATTTTTGTAAGAAATTTAATATATATATTAACATTTCTGAAATTTTTTAAATAAAAGAAATATAAATTATACTGTAACAATTCTGTGAAATGCACAAATATTCTAAAATTTCCTCTGTAGTTGAAACTTTCTATTATATCATGTATGTCAACTGTACATAATTTATGTGTAGCATACATGCAATATGCTTTTCAGTGATTATTTATGAATGAATTATTTCCTTTTAGGGTTACAATATGAATCACACATTGCAAAAATGGGCTGAGCTGGACTTCAGCAGTCACTGGGTTGCATTGTTTTGCTATATATTTTATTATCTAGTTTGACAATGATAAAATTTAATATTTCATGAATTTTTTGACATTTTTTTTTTCTTTTCCATTTTCTTTCAGGGTGCTTTTTATGTCTGTTTCCCTTCAATATAGCTCTGAATATATTTTTCTTTATTTTATTCACAGCAAAATTTCATTTACATTTATAATTCCTTGTTTTGTTATTTTTAAACTCAAATTATTTTTTAAATATTGTATAAAATTTGTTATATGTGATATTTCTGAGTATTATGAAAATTGATACACTTTTTATCAAATATTTGAATGAAAATTTTCCCTTTTTTTTTTTTTTTTTTTTTGTTGTTTATTAAGATCAATACGATGAATGTTTGAAAAAAAAATTCTTGGTCAATGAAGAATTTCTATCGACAATAAATGTTAATGTAAGTTTCTGATTTCTAGTGACTTGTTTGTTAGAATTTAGATCATATATTGTAGGAAAAATGTCTGTTATATGTGGATATGTTTCTTATTAGCTTTAAAAAAAAATTCATGTATTCTCTTTTTTTTTAAAAAAAAAGATTTTACAATCAGTGTATAATTCATATCATATTGTATAAAATGAATAATGTTTCAATTAATGTATATTTTAAAAATAGCAACAACAAAGAAACACTTTGATGACTTTTAGGAGTTTTTTTTTTTAAGTGGGAAAGCCTTTATTTTTTATGAGCAATGAGTAATTTTATTTATTCTTCCAAATTTGAATTAAATATTTTAAGTTTGTAAATTGCAAGTCATCACATTATTTTTATTGCATTTAAAGTTAAGAATTTCTTTTTTTTATTTTATTTTCATGTATTTATTTAATTATTTTATTGAATGAAATTAACTTTGTTGTACAATTCATGAGCAGTTTGTTTTTAGGTAAAATGAACTTAAGAACAAATTATAAGTAAAATGAATATTTCAAATAAAAATGTTTCATTAGTAAAATTAGCTCTAAAAATGTGCTGTTTTACTTATTATGACTATTATCAGCTAAACATAAAAAAAGCTAAAAATATTAAAATGCATTGTAGTCTGTTATACATAATGGGTGTTTTGAATTATTAGAATGGTAGTGCTTTATATCCACTAAGTATTGAATTTGTATCTTATCCTATATTCTGCTATTTATAAATGTATCTAATTTATTCTTATCAATTAACTTATTTGATGTTGAGTATTTTTCTTTAATTATGTATAGAATTATTTGAGACTACAATGAAACCTCAATTAATATAATTTTTTAAAAGCTAGACCACATAAAAATATTTAAATTACATTAAATAGCAAACACTGCTATGTTGAACAATACTATGCATAGAAAATTAGAATTTTAAGGATAGATATAAATTAAAGGGTATAAAATCAATTAAATATGAACTCTAAGAAATGAAAATTAGAAATTCACTTATTAGTTAGATTTTATTAAATTGTACATGTAAAAGATATAAATAAAACCTAAAGATTAAATGATAATTATATCAATAATGTTTCTGATGATGAATTCAAATTTTTGTAACCCACTAATGAAGGTTTTTAGATACTGCTAAGTTTGTATGTTAATTTTTTAAACATAAATGTTGTGCATGAAAGTTTTTGTAGATTTTATTTTAAATTACATACTTATTCCTTTCTCATTCATATAATGCTTATATATAAATCTCAGCTTTGATCACATCTAAAGAAAATATAAACCGGATCATAAAGTTTTTCTGTTATCAAACTGCTTATGAAATTCTTTTTTTTTTTTTTTTACCAAACTGCTCTGTAAAAGTAAGCAGAAAAATTCATTTATGTCTTCATTATTCCTTTTATCCATGATAAATAGTTTGGAATGCGAGTGTAGAATCCATATTTGTTAGCTTTTCCGCAACCTTCTCCCCAGCTTACAATGCCTATCAAATACCATCTGTTTCTACTAGACATAAGGAAAGGTCCACCACTGTCACCTTGACATGCATCACCTAGAATTTCTTGTGGATATCCAGCACAGAACATGTTTCGAGTAACCTGAAAACACAGAACAGTTTGTTTTTAGAAAGAGATGTTAGTTTTTGCAGATTTACATTTTTAAATTGTATACTATAGAGTTGTAAAAACTAGTAAAATGCATAAAATGTTATTTGAATCCTTTAGATAGAATTAATTACTTTTATTAAAATATTTTTAAAAAATTTTCAGGGATACTGTTCTTAACATCACTTGAAAGGGAAGTTATATTGAACTTATGTAGGTAGAATATAGATAATTAAACATACTATTTAAAATGTCTCTAGAGTTCAGTATTAAAATTTTTTTGGAAGTGAGATAATTATTATTGTTTCTTGTCCCTAACCATCCCTGTTTATTTAAAGTGTTTTGATCTATGAAAGTTTAAAATTAAACAAGCATTGAATTTTTTTTTTTTTTTTTCCAAATAATTTATTTTTAGAATATTTTGGATATGTATAAGGTAAAAATTTTTTCAAAAAAGAGTTAAAGTGGCATAGTTGTATCATGTTTCTTTATTAAATAGTATGTTTTGAATTTATAGCTATTTTATAGTGACATTCATTGTATTAATTGCATTTCATTCAGCTTTATCTTTTAGCTAATTTTTACTACATTCTCAGTTCTCATTTTAAGTTTACAATAGTTATCAGAAATTTTTAATTCCATGCTATTAATTATTCTCTCTTTTTGAGATTAAATGTTTTAGAAATAATTATTTTTGTCTTCACTGGGATTGTCTCGCATTCCAGAAAAAAAATTACAAAATTTTGAAGTATGACCATCAAAATTGTGTTTAGTGTTTATAAGTAATTTGAACAAAATGTATTATGAAGTCTTGCCAGTTTTTGTATGCATGGCAGAATCAGCGTGAAGTTTGAAAATATCACTGTTTGATTGAAGTTATTTATTAAAAAAAAAATTCTGGTCTGATGTAAATATGAGAAACACTGTGTTAATGAAATTAATCAAGCTTGTTGTCATTTATATGCATGTTGTTTTCAACGAGAAGTGTGTTTAGCTGTTTTTTTTTTTTTTTAAATAACTTTGTTTAGCTAAAAGGATTTGGGAAATTAAATAATATTGCCTAACATTACATATATAATATTTTAATATAGATAAATTTTATTTATTTTTAATATTTTGATTCTTTTTATCTAATAGTGCAATTTAAATGAAAATGCCATTTTCTTTCATGACTTACTAAAGTATGGTTTTATGAATTGCTTTTTGTTTTTGTTTGATCTGGTCAGGAATCTCAAAGTATTTTTGTATATACAGTATATTTTGTAATTAAATTCCTTTTTTCTTTTAAATTTTGTGTTGCCTAGTATTCTTGAAATTTGTTATGTTGCAAAACCAGTTTATTGAACTGTTAAAACTTCTTTAAAATAATTCGTTGTTGTTCATTAATTTGACAAATATTAAAAATATTTCAGGATTTTAATTTATAAATTAACCATTGTTTTTAGATAGGACTAATCAATATTGTTATGCATTGTAAATATCTAGGATTCAACTTTTTTAAGAAAGATATTTTATATTGATGTATGTGTGCATGTATAGTCTGCTGTGGTAATTATTTGTTAGTTTGTCGAGAAATTCCTTTATGATAAAAAATTGTTTTTTGTACATGTAATTGATATTCTATGATGCAATTCATTTAATCAATTTGCTCTTTAATTAAATATCCTGCTCTTGAATTTACAAGTTATTTATGCATTAAACCAATTAATGATAAAGGGGAAAAAACCTTTCAATTTACTGTAGAATTATTGTGGATGATCATAAACTCTTTCAAAACACACGTGAAAAAGATTAGTTTTAGTGCATTTAAAATTTAACAATATTTATGATGGATCTCTTAATGCAACGTTTACACACACAAAGGATAATAAGCTCATATTTTTCAAAAGTGAATAAAGAAAATTCACTCATTTATTGAATTTCTCCCCCAGTTCTATTCACACACACAAAAGATTATTTTCTTGTTTATTTTTAGAGTCCCTAACTGGGAAGTGAATTGAGCAAATTCGATTTCTAGAGAAGGTTCTAAAAGCTTGCTGAAAGTTATAGTAATAATAGAGTCCTGATTTTTTTTGAGAGAGAAAAAAGATTGTACGGATAATGTTCAACTTGAAGATGAGATCACCTGTCCCTGTGGGGTTTGGTTGCTCCAAAGAAAAGATGCAGATTATAGAAAAGAAATCCACAGAAAAGATGCAGATTTTATTGAACTGGGAAGATACAAAGAAAGATCAGTTTTTACAGCGATGTTCATATCTTTAACCATTTATTAGAACAGCTGTCACCCATATACTTGATGGTAATAATATCAGGAAGAGTTTTTCAGAGTATTCACAGCTATTTATCGCTTCCTGACTTGTTAAGTTAATAACTAGTCAGGATTATTAACTTAATAAGTTAGTTTCTTCACATTTGGGCTTAATTTGAATTTTCATGATCATTGGAAATCTCAATATCTGAGCTTGCTTTCATATGGTTGCACTTGCTGTTGCCTCGAATCTTCGCATTTTTATTCCAAAACATTTTTCATAAATCAGTGTGCCCTATGATGAAGAAATCTGGTGGATTAAGGAGAGCTCACTGATTTCAGTTGTGATAAAATTTGAAAAGTTTTGAAAAAAATGAAAATTTGAGAAAGAATTCGAAAAAGGAACTCAAAATCCGATTTAAAAAGTTGCAAAACCCTAATCATCTCTATATTTTGATGTGAATTCTGTTTTAAATAATACATATGATTTTTCAATATATAGAATAATTTCTAATATACATAACTCAAATAATATGCATAATTTTCAAATAATAATACTTTTCTGAGAGACTTTTAGATACCTGAAAGCAATGTTGAGATCAGTCACTGAAGAACTACTGAAAACAGCATAAGCAACATACTAAAGCATTTTTTTTAACATTTATCAAGCATTCATAAATTCTTGTAGAAAATGGTTTAGTAGGAAAAGGTAGAGTCTTACCGGGTAATCTGAAGTTGCCAAACATGTCTTCTGATCAACAATCGGCAAACGAATCTCTTGCAGAAAACGAGGTGAAGGACCATTCTCTTTCAGTTTTCCCCATCCTGTTACCGTCCCCATTTGGATTGGGTTGCCTCCTGGTCCAGGTGAAAGCAAAGTTTCTCCTAAATTTCGATCCCCCAAGCACACCGGAAGAATGTAGTCCGTGAATCGAACATGTTCTCTCAAACGAACTAGAGCAAGGTCATTGTCAAAGGTTTTTTTATCGTACGCCGGATGCACAACAATGGAGGATGGATCGGCTATGCCTGTTGTGAATTCTTCATCCTCTTGATGTTCCCGGTCATGTTTGCCTAGTTTTATGACAATTCGATCCCATCTCAATCCTTTATAGTTGATAAAACAATGGGCTGCTGTAGCTATCCATCGTTCATTCAGCAAAGAGCCTCCGCAGAATGATTTGAGGTTTGGCTCCCATAGCATCACCTGTAAAATACATGACGTGGATTATAAGTTTTCTAGATTTCAGTAATTTTCGCGGAAAAGTTAAACGAATTTTTTTCAAAAATAACTTATAAGTTTTCTATAAAATTTTATTTTGGAAATCATGGTTACTTGAAATTCGAGAAAATTTTTTGTGTGAATTATATATGTACATTTGTCTCGCTTATTGTTTAAGATGGAAATACGAAATATAAACAAACAAAACGTTCCAATGATCTTGATTACAAACCTTCTCAGAAATTTAAGGTTTTTTTGTAGATTCAGAATATAAGATTCAGTATTTTTGTGATTATATAATAAAAATAAAATAATCTTTCGTCAAATTCAGGAAAATGAGATCCAATGGACTCTATTCATTACGGTCACGACAGATGCGATCGCTTATCTTTTGGTGAAATAAAAGCTAGGAAAGCTCGTGCTTGTTAATTCAATTTGCGATTTCAAATACATTTGGTAATGAAGTTCTATCATTGAAATTCTCCCAAATTATTCACAAAGCTTTTTTCTTTTTTAAGTATACACATTATAGATATTTTTAAATCAAGCATAATTTTTTATTTTGGGTTAATATTGCTTGCTGATATATATTTTCAAAGAGATCTCAATAAAAACTTGCTTTTCATAGCCAAAATTAATTTTTCATCATAATCTACCGTTTTATCTCAATAGCTGTCTTTGCTTGAATTGTTTACCTTAAAAGAATGTACAATTATAAATTGTCATCCATTTTAAACAATTTAATTAGTTTTGATGGCGTTATTAATCAAATGATTCATTTTACATTCTTGTTTTAATTTGATTCCCTAATAATTTTCAAACTTAAATGAAAATCATCTCCTTCGAAGCGTTTATAGACCGCTTGATCAATCTCTTATCACTGTAAACCTTCCGTATTGCTTGCAATATGATGGTGAAAGTTCAGTTTCAATCCCCAAACTGGTGATGTGGCCGCGGTAACCTAGTTGCCATAGTCGCAGACTCACGGCTGGAGTTCCTTTCGTCGAGTCATGGACTCGAGCCTGATGCCGACGTGATGCACATTAAATCTATCGAGATCCGAAGTCCTTCCGTTGGTGTGACGTGGAAGATCGGAGAGAGCGGTGCCAACTCACAGATGTAGTCCTCACCGCTTGAAAATTGCGAGACTCGTCGCCAATCGCTCTCGTGTTGTTTTTCAATGATACATTTAATAAAACAAGCAATCAATCTGAGCTTGTGATGGCAGCACTCTCCGCCTCCCTGCCCTGACTTCCATTTACAGTGGAGTAGATTAGCTGCTCCCGTGCACTGACCAAACAAATAAGCTTAGACAATTAATTACTTTTTAAATATTAAATTCTAATTTTTATTCATTCATTATAACTCTTCAAACTAATTTTAATTTTTAGTAATCGTTATGACGAGGTTAAGAAAAGGTGCTCCGCGTTACTTCCATCGCTCTACTAACAAATCTATATTTTTAAGGAAAGTTTTTGTAAAAAACAAAAGATGGCATCTGTTCGTGATCATGACACGGAGCCTAATGAAAGATATCAAAAGGAATAATGATAAATAACACATCGATGTTGTCTCAACTTCTTTTCACTGTGGCCCAGTTAATTTTTAGATTCTTTTTCGTGGCCCTCTAAACACAGATGCCTATAGTATCTTTCTATATATATATTTTTTTAGGAAAACCAGTGTTGAAAATCCAGCTCCACATTTATCGATTATGCCAAAAAGCATAAGACATTTTCTGTTAAAACTGAGCTCTCTTGACGACACAACAGCCAAATACTGATTAGTGGTATTCTCTCTTATGTGTGTTGGAGTGATATGTCTCACGACAGTTCAATTATAGATTCAACATATGCATCCGGCCATTCTGTCTTGGATTCTACGTCAAATGTAAATAGATTTCTTATCCATTCTGCTTCGTTGTAAGTATAAGAAGGGGGCTCTGGTGTCGTCCTCGTCACTTGACCAAGGTTCAAAATTACGAGGTCCCGTTGGCGTGGTGTGGATGTTAGGAGAGGGGGGTGCCAGCTCAGGTGTCGTCCTCGTCACTTGACCGTGGTTCAAAATTACGAGGTCCGTCGCCAATAGCCCTCGTGTTGCTTCTAGTGCGACGTTAATAAAAACTAAACTAAATCAAAATTACGAGGTCCGTCGCCAACAGCCATCGTGTTGCTTTTAGTGCTACGTTAATAAAAACTAAACTAACTGCTTCGTTGTCGATTGAAGAAAAACATTCCTACTTATGATAAGACTGTAGCAAATAATCCTTTGGTAATTATGAAAATCTTGCATCCGGCTACAGAATACGCCAGGGATGGCAAACCAATGGCTCGCGACACAATATTGTGGGCACGCCACCAATCACAAAGTTCACTATGAAGCATATTACGAACGAACGTTTGTTATTGTAGTTATATCGTGGACTACAATTGCTAATGACGCATAGTTTGTTTTCGCATAGCATAATAGTAAATTTCTTTGATACATCTGTATTTTAAAGTTTATTTTTGTTATATTTACGATTTTTAACTGTTATTTAATATGGCTAGTTCAGCAAAAAGATAGTAAATGTATCAGACAATTTCAAACTTGGTGGACTGAGAAATATGGCATGATTAGTAAAGACGACAAAGCGGAGTGTGTTTTATGTTTTGTAACAGTGGTAAGTATATATATATATAGAACATCGTCTGTAATACGCCATTTTGAAACAAATCACAAATTTGTTATTCAAAAAAGTGAACCAAAGCGAAAGGAATTAATTTCAAGTGCAATGAAAGACAGAAATAAACAGTCGACGTCTATGATTAAATATGTTGGCAAAAATTGTCATACGAGCGCTGTAAGTTACTCGGCTGCAAATGTCATTGCTCGGCATAGTAAACCTTTTCAAAGGGGAGAGTTTTTGAAGGAAGCCCTGTTAGCATGCGCGCCCTCACTCTTTGATGATTTCGATAATAAAGATAAGATAATTCAGCGCATCAAAGATATTCCTCTATCTAGAAACACTATAAAAGAAAGAATCTTAAAACTGCCCTGAAATGTAGCGGATCAACAAAAAATTCACATTAACTCCGTTCCTTTTAAATCGCTATGTCTTGACGATTGCGTAGGAAACGCCATTAAGGAAAAATTAATTGTGATAACATCGTTGCTAACAACTACAAAGGGCACAGATATTTGTATGGCAGTTAAAAATTCACTTGCTGAGAAAGAAATTGATTTGAAAAAAATTATTTCAGTAACAATTGATGGTGCTCTAAGTATAGTGGAAAAAAAATGGTTTCGTAAGTTTATTTCAAACAAACGTATGACATTCGATTCTTGAATTCCACTGCATCATTCACCAACAAGCTTTGTATGCTAAGAGTGGTTTAACATCTCTTTATAATGTAATGGCGGTAGTCACAAAAATAGTAGTTAATCTCATTTCGTCGCAGGCTTTATATAAGCGAAAGTTTGATGCTTTGTTAAATGAAGACACCTCGGTGTATAATGGCTTATTGATGTATAATAATGTTCGCTGGTTGAACCGCAGGAACGCACTTCAAAGATCTATTGATTGCTTAGAAGAAATCAGACTGTTTCTGCAAAAGAGGGGGAAATTAAACAATACCCACAATTGTTGGATGTTATGTAGCTTTCAAAGTTGATGTTTTTTACAGACATATGTTAACGTTTCAAAGAATTGAACGTTAAGATTCTTGGCACAAATAAAACAATTATCGTCATGATAGATCTCATTCGCACTCTTGACACTAAACTGCATGTTTTCACTCAGGAACGATATTATTACTAGAAACTACAAGTATTTTCCTAAACGTGAAAAAAAAATCAACTATTTAGATATGCATGAGAAACCAGACGAAGAAACAGTCACTGAAGAATTTATTTCTGTAATTGATTCTTCAATCAAGATATTTTCTCAGTTCCACGAATTATCGGAAACACTCAAGTTTATTATGTACCATGATGTGACTTCATTTGATAAAATGAACTTGTCCCAATTCGATTGGTTGGAAATTGAAGAATTTGAAATGCAGCTGATTGATTTCCAGTCTGGTTCAATATGGATAAAAAAATTTATTCAAACATGGAAAGAGTTGGAATTAATTGAAACAAATAGACTGATAAGCAATATAAGTTAAAATGCCAATCACAAAATTTTGGAAACATGGAATTCTTTACCAGACACATTTAACTGTTTGAAGAAGCTGGCTCATGCTATTTTAACCATGTTTTCATCTACCTATTCCAGCTAGTCATTATTTTCAGAGATAAATAACATTAAAGACTTTCTTAGAAACCGTTTGATAGATGACTCCAGTTCAACATGCATTCTGATAAAAGTAACACCTTACAACCATAATATAAGTTATTTGTCATCTAATCTGCAACAACAAAAGTCACATTAATATTACTTCAATTTGAATTGCGCTTATATAATTCAGACATTATAAAATGTATTTTTTTTTTTTAGTAAATAAAGAATTTTGAGTTGATAATATTTAGTATTATTTTTTTTCCAATAATCAAGAAGTCAAAATTATTTGATGGCACGTATATGACCGCGCTAAACATTTTTTAGAAAAAATGGCACGTTGATACATAAAGGTTCGCCACCCCTGGAATACGCATACTAAATGATGTTAGCTTTACAAAAGCTTTGTAGTTACCAGCTTTGTCACGACGTAATCACAAATTAAGTTCGTAACAACTTTCTCTTGTACTTAATTTATATTGTTACGTTCTAAGATCAGATTTAAATTATTCAAAAATATCACTCAAAGAGAGAATTGCCCCATTGAATTATGAGTTATGATATGATGCGAAGCCATGATGACCTGACAATTCTTTTTCGTGATCCACCATTTGAGAAAACAATTATATGCATTAAATGGCATTTGTTTTATGTCACCTTGTAGTATAGAAGTTTGCGGAGTGAATTTTAGTTTCATCCTCATCCATGGAATACACATACATGGAAAGAAAAAGTGTAAATTTTTTGCAAACATCTATTTGTTTAGTTTTAAGCTTGACGCTAATTCAATATAACAGTAAATCATATCAATTTAACTAATTAAATTTTTCGATGAAAAAACACTGTATAATATTTTGTTTTGTAATATCTGGTGATGAAAATGAATTATTTTTCTTGTTAATTTTATGATGCAGATATTTTTTTCTTTTCTTATTCGATCTGCTCATTTTTTTTTCCCTCAGGTAACGTGATGTGAAAGTTTGCTAGAGGTTTAAGTCGAAATTTCATCTTTGCATTTCGATTATGTTCCGAATTAAAAAATATGTCGCTGAACGTTCTGAGTACCGTTAATGAGACATTGATTCAAATTAATAATCTTAATACTTTAAGTTAGTTTTAGATTAATTAATATCTTAGAATTTTTTATTCAATTATGCTTCCGATAAATTACATTAATAAATTGCAATTCTTCATAACTAGTAAGAAATTTCCCGAGCATATCCACTTATAAAGTTTAGTCTTTGAATCTAATAGTTATCTTCAATGTAGTGAGAAGCGCAAGTAAAGGGAAATTTTTACAGCTTTGAAACTAACAATAATAAATTATTATTTTTCTGTTGTTATACTTACTTGCCACGGATAAGCGCCTTTGTTTGTATTATGGCCTCCTACAATTTTACCGTGCTGCATTGAAGGTATATCTTTAGATGGAGTTCCAACTTTCGGCATTCCACAAACTAACGACGGGAGAGAGGGAAAAAAGAGCTTTTAAATTGTAAAATTATGACTTTCCAAAAAGTGATTGTTTTTGGCATTTGTATTTCAATGAAAATTTTATTTTATAATTCATTTAAATACTGACAATACAGTACTGCTGAATATTAGAAACGATGTGCATTTTTTAAGGTTTTTTTTTTTTCTTTTGTTAAGGAAAAAAATCTTTCTAAAAGTTTAAAAAAAAATGAGAAGGGATCAACCTCTATAATTTCAGAAAATTCGAAAATAGTTGAGCTTTAAAAATATTTTTTAAAACCTAATTAATATTTAAATTAATATTTATTTCAATGACGAATTTTAATTTCATCATTTTGGAATAAAAGTTTTAAGTTTTTGATAAATATGAACTGCTAGTTTCATTTTTAGAAAGAAAAAAAAACCCGCAATATTTTAAATACTATTTCACATTGATTATATTATTATTGACTTCACTAACTACACAAAAATTTTCTTGCTGTTTTGATCGGAGATTTACTGAAAGGATTTGCAGAATTCAGCATCTCCATCCAAATTCTCAATCATTTTGCTTGAGACGATTTAAATATTCACCAATGAATTAATACTTTCGAATTTATTGTATTTATTTGACTAATCTGATGAACTATTAAAAAGACTTCTGAATGGACTTACTGTCTTCAACTTGGGCCCTCTGACTAACTTGAACGAGAGCTAATGCCTTCTTTTGACATTTGGCAAAGGCGTCATAGGCTACACATGAGTAAATGCCTGCATCACTCAATGCAACCCTTTCTATATACATAAATCCATTCTTCAAAATTGTTACTTGTCCATTGTTATACAGTGGCGATCCATCTTTCTCCCAAGAAAGCTGAACGTGAGAACCAGAGGCAAGGCATTCCAGGTGGGCGAATTCTCCCTCGGTTAGTGAAGAATCCCTTGGAATTTTACGGAAAACTGGAAATATATATGTATAATAAAGTTATACACTAGCTTTATAATTTTGCTTTTGATAAGTTAAATGTTTCATAAACATTTCTTAAAATAATATACATGAAACCATTTTTAAAGAATGAAACTTCGTGGTAAATATAATTATCTGATTAGCCCAATACATTGTAATCGAAATTTTCCGAATGTAAGCCGACCTGTACAAAAGGCGAGAATATGCCCCTCTTCTCCTTCAAAAATCTATCCAAAATTCTAATCCCGTGTATAAGCCCAAATTAAAAATTTTAAGTCAAAAAACATTCTTAAATCGAGCTTTTATTTAAAGATGCGCAAAAAAGTATAAAAATTATATTTCGAATGTAAGATAATATATAATTTATATATAAAAAAAAACAACTTGAGGCGCTTAACTAAGTACCTAGGATAAAAAAAAAATTGCTGTATCGTGTATCTTCTTTTGGTAAGTACGGAACCCTAGAGACTGACCCTGTGGCACCCTAGTGATCTTTTTCTTTTTCATGAGGTTTGCTGCCTTTGGTAAACACGGGTGACGCACCCCTAGGTTACCCTAACAATCCTTCTCTATGTTCGACCCTCTTTCTAGTCCACCAATTTATCTTTTTTTCAATTTTTTTTCACGTCTAGACCACAGATAAATCTTGTTTGGCGCATCACAGTAACATCTGGATCTTGCGCCAATAGCCTTTACATTCACACTCACGTTGCGAAGCCTTAGTTAAGCCGTGGCCTTCTTTCGTATGGGATCTTGCATCTGCAGCCTGATGGAAAAATTTTAAGTACATCATGAGGCAATGCATTAATGTCAAATTTTACCTGAAAAACTCGTGAAAATTCATCACAGAAACTCATTATTTGTAAAAATAAGTATTTGGTGATGTGAATGTTTACAAATACTACATACACTAAGCATTTTGAAGAGTTTAAGCGATTCTCAAAAAGAGACGAGTAAATATTGAAGATGACGCTCGTCCAGTACTACTTACCACGGCAATTACGGACGGAAATATTGAAAATATCGGTATTTTTATCCAAATCGACAGCCGGTTGCGTATTTGCTCTGCTGCTGGAAACTATATGAATAGGCAAAGAATTTGTTCGGAAGATTTTGAACGCATTGTGTAAAATTTGGTCTGAATTTTGGAAAAACAAGTCATGAATTCTTCCAAAGAACGGTCCGGCTACACTTTATTATCTGTTAAGACATTTTCGGCCTAGCATAAGATTTTTTGTGTTGAAGCATCTACTATATTCATCAGATTTTAGCCCATGTGATTTGCCTCTGTCCCTCATTCCCGTAGGGTGAAATCGGTAATGAAAGGGACGAGATTTTTGAGGCAGTTCAAGCTGAAAAGACAAAGTAACGGAGATCATAAACATGTTTTCAGATAATATCTTCTAAAACTGCTTTGACCAATGGAAAAATCACATGGAGCGACGTAGGGATCGTGGAGGAAGGGGATAATATTAAAATTGAGGGAAATAAAAAAAAAAATAAAGGTTTATATAGAATTAATAATCGTCTTTTTAGTCACTTATGTGTGTGCTGGTGGTGGTGGTGGTTGTGGTGTCTTTAGAAAGAGAGTCCACTTGGCTTCTGGGTCTAGGGATGGCAGTCTTATAGTCGGATTCCATGATGATTTTAATTTTTGTGTTAGAAAATGAAGCAGCATTTGAAATTATCCTATTTATTTACTAGAAGTTAAATTATTGATATATACAGAGTTTCTATTTACAAAGACATTTTTATCTAGGGAACTAGCTCTTCAAATATAGTTGATGGCAATCTATCTTAGTATCATGATGTCGATGAGCTTTGAACGCGCTCGAGCGTTCGGAGTAGGACATTTCAACCAATTATATCAGGAGTGAAGCCGCGAGCTAGAGCTGCTGAAAAAAGAGCGCTGAAGGGTTAAATGTGATGGTTTTTTTTTTCTTTTTTTTTTTTTTAGAGAGAGAAGAGAAGAGGCAGAGAGTGATGTGCTCTGCATTTTTGTTCTAATATTGAGGGAGCTGCATGAGCTAACTCATAATGATGATTCGTTGGGCCATCTATCGTGCAAATAAGGAACTAGTTTTACAATATTATTGAAAATCCAATCAATAAATTGATAATTAGCTGGAAAATCCAACACACACAAATATATATATATATATATACATTTTTATTACTCATGCTGTTTCAAATAAAACAAGCATCTTAATTTGAATTCTTTTTCTAATAAACAAAGTAAGAAAATTGATAGAATATTGTTTGAATACGTTCAACGTACAAAACTTTCTGTTTTTAGTCCAGCTGTTTTTAAAGTCTACATTAAGGAGCATTTTTAACTCCCTTATTTATCTTTTACGGAGTATTTGGAATGCTTAAACCATTATGCTGCTCACCTATTCCGCAAGAAGATTCGTTATTTGTCGAACCATTCGCTACACGAATATAGGCACTCATGGAAACAGTTTTTTCATCTGTAACTATAGCACAAGTATATTGACCTGCTAAATGGTGATCCATACTTTTTATCCACAAAGTATTGTTAGTGAGCACTTTCAATCCAGGCATTGGACTACCACCGGCTAAGAAATGATCGTCTTTCAACCTAAGAAGATGCACAATGTTAGTTACTACGTTTCTTTTGTATTCTATAAAGGCTCGCTAACGAATTACATTGAAATTCATACACAAAGGCCGCCATACAAATTCATATATAAAGTAAGAAGTTAAATTCTTTGCAGTTCCCTTAGCTTATACGAGGCATGTTTTTTAAGTAAGTACCGTTTTGCGATTCCGCCTCCGCAGCGCTCCGATCGGCGTTCCGCGCATGCTCGCTGGTTACCTACATATCTTGTCTACGCACTGACGCCATTACAGTCTGATTCTTCATTGTATACGTTGTTTACTGAGTGTTTAAGATGCCTCCGACAATCGTGAGTCCCGCTGATTGTGAAGTACGGGCTGTTATACGATTTCTTAGTGCTAACCGATCGATATTCATCGTGAGATCTGTGAAGTTTACGGACAAAACATTATGAGTGATGGAATGGTAAGGAAATGGGTGAGAGCATTTAAAGATGGCCGCACAAATGTGCATGATGAAGAACGGAGTGGGCGTCCTTCGGTCGTTAATGAAGATTTGGTGCAGAAAGTGGACGAAAAGGTGAGAGAAAACAGACGCTTTACAATTTCATCATTGTCCGACTGCTTTCTTTAATGTTCTCGTAGTGTTTTGTATTGCATTGTGACCGAGAACTTGAATTACCGGAAATTGTGTTCACGTTGGGTTCCAAAAATGTTGACGGATTTGCACAAAACCCAACGTTTAGGCAGTGCACTGACTTTCCTTGAGCGGTACCGCAATGAAGGTGAAGAACTTTTAGACCAAATTGTTACTGGTGACGAAACATGGGTGGCCTACGTCACACCAGAATCGAAACAACAATCCATGGAATGGCGACATTCATCATCACCCAAAAGAGTGAAGTTTAAGCAAACAATTTCTGCCCGGAAAATCATGTGCACAGTTTTTTGGGACAGAAAAGGAGTATTGCTAGTGGAGTTTCTGCCTCGTATTGAGACAATCAATGCAGCGTCTTATTGTGAGACATAGAACAATCTGCGTCGTCAATCCAGAACAAAAGACGTGGCAAATTGAGTAAGGGTATCGTTTGGCTGCATGACAATGCCCGTCCACATGTGGCTAATCGGACCAAAGATCTCATCAAATCTTTTAAATGGGAAACTCTAGATTATCCTCCATACAGCCCTGATCTGGCGCCCAGCGACTACCATTTGTTCCTGCACTTGAAGAAGCACCTGGGCGGTCAGCGTCTTCAAGACGATAACGAAGTCAAAACATTTGTGATACAGTGGTTAACAAGTCAGGAGGCAGAATTTTATGAGGAGGGTATTCAAAAACTGGTGCCTCAATATTCAATTATGACAAGTGCCTCAATATTCACGGAAATTATGTAGAAAAGTAGATTAAGGTACAGGCTTTCATGTAAAAATAAAATTATTGCGATATCTTTGCACGTCTTTTTTTAATTTCAAAACGATTCTTACTTAAAAAACATGCCTCGTATAATATTAATAACAAAAAACTACATCGACGGATATTGCTTAAATGAATGTACCGATTGATTGAATAATTGTTTGAAATCTCACCCCCTCCAACGCAATGTGGAAATAAATATTTCTTGAGTGGATATTAAATTTCTGCACATTTAATGATTTTTTTTTTTTTTCATTTACAACCTGTTTTTGAAACAAGAAAACAAAATATTTAATTTGTAAATTAATATATATAGCTATTTATGGATATAGTATATATGTATTTAATAAGTAAATTGAACAAGAGTCCTCTCTCTCTCTTTTGGTCTCACATAACACCTCCAGTTCTTTTGGTGTCCACTTACAGAAGTACGATCATAAAAGCTTATTTTTACGAATGAACATTCAGAGGTGTTGTTCTGGCGAAAGTTTAAACTACTTATCTACAGGTTCTCAGATATACACTCCAGATAAGTGAGCTAGAAAGAATTTCCTCTCTGGACAGTTATGTCGTGTTTTCAGTCCTATCACAGCTGGCTTCGAATCGATGGTAAAAGGATTGCCATAAGTGTAATTTTCGTTTTAAATTGATATGTGTTTTTCATATTATGCTATTATATCGTTTATTCATAGAACCTCATTACGGTGCGGGTGATATTTATTTTCACATAATTTAAAATTCGATTCTCGACTTTTTCAAAAGTGTATTTTACGAATAATAAAAGCCATTTTTCCTCAAATTTGGTGACTGTGGAACTCTCGGGTGGCCATGTATCTGTCGAGTTTTGGGTTCGAGTCTCAATGTTACTACAGATCAGCCGTGTAGTGGGGCTGATGCAAGTTAAATTTGTCGAGGCTCCAAGTCCTCCCTTTGGCATAATGTGGAAGTTTAGAGAAGAAGGCGTCATCTCAGGAGTCATCCTTGTCACTCATTTGAGGTGCAAAATTACCGATGTCCAAAAGTCCGGCTCCAATATCCCTCGTGTTGCTATTAAGAACGACATTATTGAACATGGAATTATAAATCGAATTCCTTGAATCTGATGGAGGTTTATAACATACTATCTGAAGATTTCAAGGGAATGAAATAGTATTCCAAATATATCGTCCTTATAAACTGATTATAATTCAAACACACATTCGATGTCGCTCTACTGCACTCATGCCCAGCAATAAAGGATATTTTAGAATCGCACGGAAATCGAACTCTGAAGTAAAATTTCACCTGTAGAATTGTCACACACATCTTCAAGAATAATATGCAAGTTACGGGAAGTCATAAGGTAACGCCGATAGTACGGTACAATGACGAGAGTGTAAGAGAGGTGTATACAAGGAATGGTAGCAAAGAAGAAAAAATCCTTCTCAAGTGTTCTGTAAGCCGTTCAATGCCACAACCGAATAGTTATAACACAGAGAAAGCAAGATTTTTTACGTGGTAGAATTACCAACCACCTGAAATGTAGGCGTACTAAGATGGAAGTATCCGATGAACTTGGAATCATCCAAAGTGTCATCTCTAGGCTTTGGCAACGATTCCAAACTGATGGAAATGTCAGTAGGCGTTACAGCACAGGTTGCCCCCAAGTAACAACGCCGAATAACGACCGGTATTTGGCAGTAACTCCAAAAAGAAGCAGATAGAGCACAACATCATACCTTTCTCATCAGCTATCTTCAGCCACCGGTATGACAATTTCAAGGCAAACCGTGTACAGACGTTTGGGACATATTGGTCTATATGCTCGTAGGCCTGTCAGATGTGTTCCATTCACATCAACTCATTATCGCCAGCCATGTTCTCTACTCCAGCTGACTAGCCTTGAGTAGAGAACATGCAATGTGGACATCGTTATAGTGGGCTTGTGTGGTGTTTTCCAACGTGTCTAGGTTTGGCTTGTAATCTGATTCACGTCTGATTTTCATATGGAGAACGCCAGGTACCCGCTACCATCGAGACAATATCATTGAAAGAGACCATTACGGTGGTGCAGGATTGCTCGTTTGGGGTGGAATCATACTGGGCTCCAGAATAAATCTACATATTCAAATCGGAACCATGTCAAGTCAAATTTATTGAGACATTATTCTGGAATAACATGTACGTTTGCTTAGGGATGCTACGGGAGCCTAATTTGTGTTTAAGGATGATAACGCCCGTCCTCACCATGCAACATTGTAAGCGAATGGCTTCAATCATAGACATACAATCTGGGAGACATACAAGGTATTAGCCATCATACTAACTCCAGACAGCAAAAATCGTAATTTTTATGAATCGTATCATAATACACCATATTTTTGTTCTGCATCGTTTATTCAATAAACAGGCTTAATGAATAAGTCCCGTTTGTTTTGTTTCTGAACCTTTATTTGTCGGATCTGGCATTATCATTAATTTATGGGCATGAGTGTATAACCCACAATGTAAACACATAACTCAAATTCAACTGAATGCAAATTGCTGAAGTGTAAGAAAATAATTTCTGTGCGACGTCCTTCATCTAATTAAAATGGGAAGGGAAACATTTTCTTTAATTTCCTATGAATCCTCTTTTGTTTTCGTAAACCACGTATATTTGCGAATGAAATAGGTGGGGGTGGGTACTAAGGAATATGAATGCAGATCTCAAGAGGTAATTGTCTGGAAAATTTAGTAAAACTGTACATTTGCGAAGTTATTTTATGAGTCGTTAATGGCAATTTTCGAATATCCATACCTAAGAAAATTGAACACAATTAAAGTTTTAATTGGTTATTGAAATACTACGGTTGGCTTAAATAAAACTATATATAAATTAGATATATATGTATTACATGCTTAGATGTATTAAAGTTTCTGTAACTCAGAATCTGACACATATTTTGAAATGGCGTGCTCTTACCATCTGATCTTTGCTACTGGGTGTTTTGTACTACATTGTAGCATATAGGATGAGCCAATGGACAAAGTAGTGTTGCGAGGTATAGTTTCGAACAATACATCGCCCTTTGTTGACTTTTGAGTTCCTAGCTCTGGGAAAGAATCTAAAAAAAAAAGGACGTGAGAACGAAGTTGTTAATAAACAATCTAATGTAAGAAATTTCTAATTACGAGTTTTTAATCTGTTTAACAATCACATGGAAATACTTTCTTACAGAAATGAAAAGTGTCGGTTATGTGAATATATATATATATATATATAATCTCTTTATCACTATTTAAACATATATTTATATTAAAAAAGGATAAAAATAAATAAATAAAATAAAGAAGTAGTTTAATAGAAATTAGGTCGATATGTTTAAAACATCGTTTTGTTAATTCAATCGTTAAAGCATCACGTTGAAGAATATGACAAAAACCTAAAACACTTTTTTCAGACAGAAAATTGCTCCACAATTTATATTATATTTTAACTTCACTATCTCATAGAGGAGAAGAGCAATACAAAACACGACTTATTTTTTCTCGGTGTAAAATGCGTTCCAATGTTCGTATTCTATACTGAAATCCTAAATGGATTTTCGTATTTCATGGAATAAAAGCTATTTATAAAATGCTTCAAAATTTTTCATATGCAGTGTAATAAGCAGATGTATGCGTTATTAAGTCACGAATGATATGTCATGGCCTCTCTTTCGAGTCAAAGAGCAATAGGTAAACGACTCCCGTAAGTTACTTTCCATATATGTGAGCATAGTAAAAATATATTTGTGAGTTGAATTTTTCTTTTCAAAAAATATATTTTTCTTACGATGAGCTAGAAATTTACCACTGTAAATCAAGTGTTTATTTTTATAGCAATATGTAAACGATACCCTTTATTACCCGCCCGTTTAAAATACAATTCAAATGTAGTATATTATAAAACAAGTATTATCTTTAAAATATTTCATCATAAATCTATCAAATCAGCAAATAATACGAGCGTGTGAACAAAAGATCCATAAAGGTGAAAACTAAAAAAAAAAAAATAGTTTTAAAAATTGTGCTATGGTGAAAGGAAGCTCTCTTTATAAATGTTCATACACACCAGTCGTCTCAGTTTCATTCTTTTGGAACCAGTAACGCAGTTTGAATCCAGAGAATTCAGCAAAATCATCGGAATGAAACACAATTTGAACTTCATTGGTTGTCGAGGTCAAGTTCTTGGGTTCGTTCTTTTTGCCGCAAAACGCGCCCATCGCTTTCGTATCTGAAACAAAAGGAGAGGGAAAACGATTCATAAATCAAAGGATAATTTAAAGTGTGTTTGCACGACAATGTGATGCATTCTTGCCTTAGTAATAATGTCTATTACGCAATGGAGTGATTTAAGACAGGAAAAAAATTATAAGAATTTTGGTCCAAAACAGCATATTGCTTTTACACCGAAAGTAAACTTATCTCAAAAGGCGACCACAATTTATTTACAACATAAGTACAGGAAGAGTAAAGAGAGTTATGAAAGAATCAAAAGAACATGTTTCGCAAAGGGAATATAAAATAGAGTTAGTATTAATTTGATTTAAATATAAAAAAGTTGCAGTAAAAAAATCGCACACGCATGGGAGTCAATGAATAGCTTCATACAAGAAAAGTTTTGAAATTACGATTGTCAAATGAAAAATTATGTATCGAAGAACTGGTCTGTTGGTCACAGTATAAAATAACTCAGAGTTTATAGCTTACATAAAATTATTTTGGGATTGGATTATTAAAAACATACGCTTAAGAATTTTAATATTGTAACCTTTTTAAATGCACAGTTTATGATTTTATTTATATTTATCAAAATATTCAAAGATATGTTATTCCCCATCTTAACGCATAACATCTTAAAAACATTTAAAATTTGAGAATCAAGCAGTAAAATTTTTTTTAAATAAATCAAGAATCAAGCGTGGAAGTATGAAGTATAATACCAAGTAGAAGTATATTTTCATAACGACAAAATTATTTTTATTCCTTAAATCTAATTCTTTAAAAAATTTCATTCGCTTACAAAAAGATAATTAAAATATAGATATTGAAGAGAATCTACAATTTATCTTGAATGGTACAGAATTAAAGAATACAAAAAAAAAAAATCTGTTTTTAGCTCATTTTCATTGTTTATGATATTTCTACACAAACTTGGAAAAAATTCAATTTTTAAATGTATATTTATTTTCATAACTGAGGACAAAACGAAGTCAAACTTGATTCCGAGAACGAAAAAAAGTTTTAATAAAGATTTCTGATTGTCGTAGGTCTCCTTACAAAAGAAATTTAATTTAAGGAGAGAGAGGGGGGGGAATAAATTTAAAATCACAATGCATTATACTGTCAAGAGAAAGTTTTACATCTGATATTTACAGAAGAATGTCTATGTCTTCATTCTAAATGGCTTTCAAAGAGAAAGACTACATCAAGGTAAAGGCATCTGTCATACTTCAAAAGTTATCACTGCATTCCTTGGAAAAATGACGCTGGAATTGCACATACACATTTCCAATATATTCCTGAAAAATCTATTGAAGATTTTGCTATGAACATTAGTGCCTTTGGTCTGTTGAAAGGAGCTTTTCCTAAGAAGAAATCCACTACGGTTGATGAAATTATGTATTAACGTCGCACTAAGAACACGACCATTGGCAATGGACCTCCTAATTTTGAATCTCGATCAAGAACGAGGACGACACCTGAATTTTATACCTCTCACTTCGACCCCCCCCCCCCCCCCATCGCGAACGAGAGAGATTGGAAGCTTGATCAGATTTAACGTGCATCAACTCTGCTACACGGTGGATCTTAGTGGCATCAGGGCTCGAACTCACAACAACGCCAGCCATTACCGTAGCCACTGAGTTACAGCGGCCACTCTCGATTGATGAATTCTCGAAAGAAGTGAAAGAAAAAACGCAAGAAATATCCCTAGAAATTTTAATAAAGTAAACTACCCCTGGAATTTCATTAGTATCATGGAAAGCATCCTGCAGACTTATAATCAATATACAAGTTTGTAAGAACAGTTCTGCATTTTTTAAATAAATAAGTAATATATAATTAACTTAACTAAAACTAATTAAAAAGTTTTTACGTTTTAAACATAAAAAAATGCCACAGAAATTGTTCTAAAACTGTGTAAATATTATCAGTATTTTTTAAATATAGAAACAAAATTGAAACCAAATGCAGGACCCTTTTCTTACTTGGTGGTGCTCCATCGTTGATTTTTAAGTAATCATACGAGCAATTGACTTCTATTTCAAGGAGAAGAGCATCCAATTCTATATATATCCTTTGATCTTCTGGCGCTTGTAGCCAAATGCTGCAATTTGACGAACTAGGATACTGAGCAGGATAATTAGGACTCGCAATAGTTCCGTTAACATCACCACTATCCCACAGGCAATCTGTTGTCAGAAAAAACAATGGTGGTTGATTTTCTTATTTTCTTTTAAAGCACAAATCTTTTTTAAATAATAAATAAAATTATAACCCTGTTAGTATAAAAGATAAACAGAAAATTCAAGTAATAATATTTTGAACTCTATCTGCAAAATAGCTTTGGTCTAAAATCCATCAATTCAATCCATTTGATATTTTTTTTAGGGAAAAAAGGTTAAAAATCCAACCCTTACATGTATAAATTAATAAACTTTCATACTTCATTCTTTAAAAAAAAAATTTAAGAGAGCATGCTTCAGAGATTTGTCGAAATTTAATGAATTAAAGTATGTATAATACCGGTTTCCTAGAATAACACATCGTGTTTTAGTTCTCCCTTACCTTCACAGAAATAAAGTAGCAAGATTGAAGATGATACATTTTTATAATAATGAAATTATTTCTGACTTTTTTTCCAGGAAAAACTATTCTTCATATGATTAAAATTAAAATGAAATTTTCATAAAAATCACACTTGGAGAAACACGAAAACTTTTGGTGTTTGAACTATGCTTAAAGTGCACAGATCAAAACTTCAGTTGCTTATCTCTCTTCCAATTTCCACATCATCATCAGAAAAGGAAATGCAGCCTGACAAATTTAATATTACTCAGGAATATTTAACATACTACACGATGGATTTTTTTATGGACACAGGACTCGAACACACAGCTCAACTGAAACATTTTCGACCACGACCAATACCTACCTAGCTAATAACAGATTTGCAAGTTTTAACAGTACCTAGTTAAAACTTGCAAATATATCGTAAGCCAGATACAGAATTTAGAAGAAATACAGTTTATTATCATTTTTGATTTAATTACCCATTTGTTTATAATTTGTTTCATTCCGAGTTTTGTACTTTTGCTTATTCTGTGGTTCATCTGCTTCTTCTTTCCAACTATATTCTTTTTCTTACTAATTTGTAGATGTACATGCAAGTAGATGTAGTAGTAGTAGATGTAGATGTTTTTCTTACTAATCTGTTTTTTCTTTCTTACTTTCTTTCTTTCTTTTTTTTTTTTTTTTTTTTTGCTATTAAAGAAATATATGTTAAGTTTTCTTAAATAATTTAAGCACATTTATGCTAGGTTGTCTTTGTAATTTTAAGGTATTCTATTTACTTTATAAACACTCTATAGCGATAAAAAAAAATGACGCACCAAGAAGGAGTTGCCAATGGAGACAAAAATTGGCGGATGGGAAAATTATGTACAGAATAGAAAAATGGTTAAAATTTCAGAAAAATTGAATTATTTATTTCAGAGTTACATAGTTGCAAAGTAACGAGCTCAATAAGGTGTTGATCCATCTCTATTCTGAATGCAAGCTGCCACACGACGTGGCATAGAGTGATAAAGCTCCCTGATGGTCTCCTGCTGTATTTCTTGCCAAGTTTGCTCCAAATGTTGGGCTAGGTCATCAGCATTTCCTGGTAGATGCAGTCGCTTTCTCATCATATCCCAGAGATGCTCAATTGGAGAGAGATCTTGCTGGCCAACGAAGTGTTTTACAAGCTGTAAGACAGTTCATTACAACACGTGTCGTATGTGGTCTGGCATTATCTTGCTGAAAAATAAGGCCAGGGTAATGCAAAAGGAACGGTAGCAAAACAGGTCTCAGAATGTCGTCGACGTACCGCTGTGCTGTAAGTGTACTTCTAATGACGACCAAAGGGGGCCGACTATCAAGGGAAATGGCACCCCAGATCATAACTCATGGTTGAGGACCTGTGTGGCATGCAATAGGGAAAGCAGGATCGGCACGCTACCCTGAGCGTCTTCAGACACGTCTTCGACGATCGTTAGGACACAGTTGGAAGCGGGACTCGTCGCTAAACACTATACGTCCTTAGTCAGCATCATTCCTACCTGGTCGAGCCAAGCACCATTGTAATCTGGCTCGACAGTGTGCAGGGGTGAGTGGCAGGTGGCGTAGCGGTCGGTACGAGCGTAGATTTCTATCTATCAGCCGTCTGTAAATGGTCATGCTGGACACTCGTGTGCGGGTCATACGTCTGATGGTTGATAACAATGAACACACCCACACCCACCCACACACACACACACACACACATATATATATATATATATATATGTATGTATGTGTGTGTGTGTGTGTGTGTGTGTGTTACCAGCAAAGTATTAAATACATCTCCGATTCGTTTCGAATATCATACGACAACGCACGTGACTTTTAACTCGCACCTTAGGTTTAAAATTTGTCTGTTGCACTTTACGGTTGGTTTGGGAGTGTCAAAGCACGCAATTTTATTTAAATTTGTTCACAAAAATTATTTTTTTACTGTGCTGCCTGAAATTCGAAGAGCAGGCTGTAGTATTAGAGAAGGAGTCATGGTCTATAGACATGAAACAACGATTTGACGATGAACTGTGCAAAAGGAGAGTTAACTCTGCAAAAAATAGTGTTTTCTTAACCGAAACTACTTACCAGAAATTAATAAATGATGCACAGAAAGCCAAAATTACTACTAAGAAGAAACCCAGGGATTATTGGTTGCTGAATCGCTACGATGTGATGATTGTAGAAAACAAAAGTAAACTCATTTATCCTGTTAAAGAAGGAGTCATACTATACAGTATTACGTCACGGATACTGAGTTATTCCACGTACTTCATTAAGCTCATTTGTCTATTGGACCCGGAGGACGTGATAGAATGTTGAGAGAACTTTCAACCAAATACAAAAACATTACACGTCATGATATTGAATTATACATCCACTTTTGTGAACCTTGCCAGAAAAAACAGAAAGGTATTAAAAAGGGCATTGTTGTGAAACCTATGTTTTTTTCTGAATTTAATTCCCGTTGTCAGGTAAATCTTATTGACTTTCAGTCTCAGCCAGATAGGGAATACAAATTTATTATGATGTACCGAGATCATCTCACACAAATTATGATTCTTAAGTCTCTAATGTCAAAAATAGCCTATAACCTAGTGGACATATTCTCGTTGTTTGAAACACCATCTGTGTTACAGTCTGACAATGGTAGGGAATTTGCCACTAATGTGGTGACCAGCTTGAAGGAGTTTTGGCCATCACTGAAGATCGTGCATGGGAAGCCTCGTCATTCACAAAGCCAGGGTAGTGTCGAAAGAGCTGATCAAGATATCAAAAATATGCTCTGTACTTGGATGCAGAACAATAAATATGACCTCTGGCGTGAAGGACTGCGTTTCGTTCAATTTATGAAAAATAGAGCTTATCATTCTGGGAACAAAAGAACACCCCATGAAGCTCTGTTTTGGCTGAAACACCTAAGATAGGGTTTAAACGACTTTTCTATCAGAAGATGTTAAAAAGACATAAATACAGAGCTAGAAAAAGTAATAGAAAGCGTCCGAACAATGGAAAAAGATGAAACTAATCAGATCATTCAAGAAAAAGAGCATGTTTGAAAAATATAGATGAGATTATAGTCGATAGTGGATTAAACCAACATGATGAAGACATGCTATATTTTATTATATTTCATGCTATATATAGAAGATATTTCATTTTCTGATACCTGTTGTGTGTGTTTAAAGGAAACTAGTGATGCAAAAGTGACGTCAAAAAAAATTATACCTTCTGTAGCCATGCTAGTAAAGATGATGAAATGGATATTTTGTGCACCTTTTGTTTCAAAACTGAAAAGGCTATTGAAGGTAAAATAAATTTTAAAATCAATCTGAAAATACGAGCCAAAAAAAAATGAATTGGGAAAAAAAAATTCCCACTGTTTTTTTTTTTTGGGAACTACTGTGTGAGTTCCTATTCCTGTCGTCAACAAGGGATGAGGTAATTCGCGCAATATATTGGCAGTTGTAATGAGTGTGACAGAGGATGGTTTCTAATGACTTGGAACTTTTGAAGAAATTTTAATACAAGTATATTCGAGATCATAATTCCCTTTATGCCCTAAGAACTTGCTTAGAATTGAAGAAATTCCTAACCATGAAATTCCTCTCCGGTCAATTGCAATTGCTCAGTCTAGTGGAAGCGGCTAAGGCAGGGATGGCGAACCAATGGCACGCGACACAATATTTTGGGCACTCCACCTATCACAAAGTTTACTATGAAGCATATTACGGACGAACGTTTGTTATTGTAGTTACACCGTAGCCTACAATTGCTAATGACGCATAGTTTGTTTACGCATAGCATAATAGTCAATTTCGTTGACACAACTGTATTTCAAAATTTATTTGTGTTATATTTACGATTTTTAACTGTTATTTAATATCGCTAGTCCAGCACAAAAAACAAAAAGTGCAAGACAGTAAGTGTATCAGAGAATTTCAAACTTGGTGGACTGAGAAATATGGCATGATTAGTAAAGGCGACAAAGCGGTGTTTTATGTTTTGGAACAGTGGTATGAAGAACATCGTCTGTAAAACGGCATTTGGAAACAAAAAATTCGTTAGACAAAAAAGAGAACCAGAGCAAAAGGAATTAATTGCAAGTGTAATGAAAAATAGAAATAAACAGTCGACATCTATAATTAAATATGTTGCAAAAATTGGCATACGAGCGCGGCAAGTTACTTGGCTGTAAATGTCATTGCTCTTTATAGTAAACCTTTTCAAGAGGGAGAGTTTTTGAAGGAAGCCTGGTTAGCATGCGCACCCGTGGCCGCGGTAGCTTAGTGGTCATGACTTCGGATTCGTGATCGACGGTTTTCGTTCAGTCGCGGGTTCGATCCTTGGCCACTAAAGACCCGCCGTGTAGCCGGGGCTGATGCACGTTAAATCTGTCGGGATCCAAAGTACTCCCAAGGGCGTGGTGTGGAAGTTAGGAGAGGGAGTGCCAGCTCAGGTGTCGTCCTCGTCACTTGACCGAGGTTCAAAATGACGAGGTCCATAGGCAATAGCTCTCGTATTGCTTCTAGTGCGACGTTAATAAAAACTAAACTAAACTAGCATGCGCATCCTCATTTTTTGATAATTTCAATTACAAAGATAAGATATTTCAGCGCATCAAAGATAATCCTCTACTAGAAACACAATTAAAGCGAGAATCTTAAAACGTGCCGGAAATGCAGCAGATCAACGAAAACTTGACATAAACTCCTCGCTATGTTTTGACGAAAGCACTAACGTCACTAAATCTGCACGTTTTTCTTCGATATTGCATAGGAAACGTCATTAAGGAAGAAATTGCGATAACATCGTTGCTAACAACTACAAAGGGCACAGATATTTGTACGGCTGTTAAAAATTCGCTCGCTGAGAAAGAAATTGATTTGAACTAATGGGGGAAATTGAACAATACCCACAGTTGTTGGATGTTATGTGGCTTTCAAAGTTGATGTTTTTTACAGACATAGGCCAACGTTTCAATGAATTGAGAATTTGAAGCTTCAAGGCACAAATAAAACGATTATCGTCATGATAGATCTCATTCGCACTTTTGACGCTAAACTGCATGTTTTCTCCCCCCACACAGAAACGATATTATTACAAGAAACTAAAAGTATTTTCCAAACTTGAAAAAAAAAAAAAAAAAAAAAAAATCAACGATTTAGATATGTATGAGAAACCAGGCGAAGAAATAGTCACCGAAGAATTAATTTCTGTAATTGATTCTTCCGTCAATGAATTTTCAGCGAGATTTTCTCAGTTCAAAGAATTATCGGAAACATTCAAGTTTATTATGTACCCTGATGTGACTTCATTTATTAAACTGAACCTGTCCCTATTCGATTGCTTGGAAATTGAAGAATTTGAAATGCAGCTGATTGATTTCCAGTCTAGTTTAAAATATGGGTTCAAAAATTTATTGCAACAAGGAAAAAGTTGGAATTAATTGAAACTGAAAGATTGGCAAGCAATATAAGTAAAAATGCCAATAACAAAATTTTAGAAACACGGAATTCGTTACCAGACACATTTAACTGTTTAAAGAAGCTGGCTCGTGCTATTTTTACCATATTTTCCTCTACCTATGCCTCCGAGTCATTATTTTCAGAGATGAATAACATCAAAGACTCGCTTAGAAACCGTTTGACAGATGACTCCAGTTCAGCATGCATTCTGCTAAAAGTAACATCTTACAACCCTAATATAATTTTGTCATCTAATCTGCAACAACAAATGTTACACTAATGTTACTTTATTTTGAATTACGTGTATAACTGAAACATTTCAAAACGTATTTTCTCGTAGTAAATAAAGAGTTTTGAGTTGATAGTATTTAGTATTATTAATTTCCCAATAATCACGAAGTCAAAATTATTTGACGGCTCGTCTATGACCTCATTAAACATTTTTTTTTTAGAAAAAATAGCAAGTTGATACATAAAGGTTCGCCGCCCCTGGGCTAAGGATTCATCAAATGTTATGTGTAGAACAAAGTGCCAAGATATGAAATGTCTTTGCGTGAAAAATGTATTGAAATGTAATTCAAAATGTCATTCAAGAGTGCGATGTTGCAACAAGTAGGTTATTTTTCATTTCTTGTATTTTATAAGAAAATTTTGTTTCCCTTAATAAGAAAGTCATAAATTTTGTTTTGTACAACTCTCATTCTTCTTTACGTATTTTGAATAAAAAATTTTAATGACACTCTCATTATTTTCTCAGAATGTTATTTGTATTTTTTATGAATGCACGTCATTTTTATAATAGCCTTATCAGGAAATTTTTTCATACTTTGCCTAAATAGCATTTGTCATTCTATAGAATGCCTCAGTATTATATTCAACGTCTTGAGAAAGTATGTAATAATTCTCATATTTCATGTAGTTCCTAAGAACGTCGGGAAATAACGTCTTAAGTTGTCGTATTATATACAATGCCTAGGCATTATATAACACACACACACACACACACACACATATATATATATATATATATATATATATATATATATATATATAAGGATTTATTTGAATGCAATCGAAAGTGAATATTAAAGATAATAGATAAGGAAAGTTTTTATCTGATTGTATCGTTTTTCCGATTTTTTTTTAAAATCATGTACTTATAAACATTTTTATAAGTTATGAAAACTCGCCGCTGAATCTTAAAAATACACATAAAAATATTTTCGAAAACGAAGAATGAAAAACCCAACAGATAGAAATCGTCCATTATTTTTTCCCCTTACGAATTAAATTTATTTAATTTAAACAAATACAATTGTATAGATTAGAGAAGATAAGTAGAAATAACTTATGATTTTAACATTCCGTTCATGAATTCAAAACTGCATTAGGTGAAACTGAATCAGATGGAACCTTTAAAAGATATCATGGGTGAAAAATCATACCTTGTTAATTGTTTTTCTTATATTATTGAAAAACCGAATTACTGGTAATATTAATTTTTCCTGTGATCATTTATGGCGTCTGTAGAAATACCATATTAAAGATTTATGAAAAATAACAACTCGACTCGGAGTTGAAGAACAACTCAACTTGACGAGCAGAGCAGGAAGAACTCAACGCTAAGCGAGTGGAGTGAGAGAAAAAGCGAGGAACAGGAGAACAATGGCGGAAGAAACGAGCAATGTCTGATAATTCAGTTAGATGCGTAGTATTATTATAAATGTTGTGTATCGTGCTGCATTAATGTTTAAATTAAATTTTTACAGCTAAAAAAAAGTCTGAACTGACTTATTCTTTTACAACCACTCTCACCGACTTACAATAACTCGTCCAAATGGAACGTGTTTTACTACCATTATCATAAAAAAGTTCACTTTTATTATATGTACTTCGTTAGCTGCACAACAAAGAAAATTGATTGGAGGGGGGGCGTGATAGTTGTTTTGTAAGAGTAAATTTTTAAAAAATACTTCGTGAAGATTTAATTTGCTACTGTGTACCGTAGTTATAATTTTTCTTTTTTTAATTTTTGCTTTTTCTAGTTTGCATTTTGCAATGCTGTAAATGATATGGGGAACATTATCACATGTTAGAATTAGGATTTTTCTCATTGAATCATTTCATAAAGAACAATTAAAGAAACCAAATTCTCCACATAATATGAGAAAAATAATACTAGAAATACTTGACGAAAAGACAAAGGAAACAATACCAATACTACCAACACATCAAAGCAAACAAGATGTTGTATACGTACAAGGACAGAAAATATACTCTCAGATGTACTATGTATACCAACTCCATTTGTAAAACGTACCGAAATATTATTTGCAGTAACTGTAAAAAATAAATGTTATCATTTTCCTAAAATGTGAAATTCTTTTAATATTGTAGCGATACTCGTTTTCTGTTAATAGTGCAAGAGATAGAATGAGCTCTTGAGCTACAAATTTATATTCATTCACTCGCGACATCCTATTAACGATGTCCGCATGTTGTATTCCATCTGCGAGCCATAATTATTCTCGAGAACTTATACTCCAATATTTCATGGGATGCTGAGGTCAAATATCTCGGGGTTATCCTGGACTCCAAATTAACTTTTAGAAAACACATACAATTCATCATTGATAAAAGCTGGGCTAAAATCCACAACTCCATCCCACTAATAGGTGAACACTCTGTACTTACTCTCCCCAGTGAAGTTCAGCTCTATAAACAAATAATCAAACCAATTATATTATACGCTTCTCCTGTGTGGGGCAAGCGGCTCCTATACACATTAAAAATTCCAAACGCTGTAAAATAAATCACTGAGAATAATAACCAACTCTCCTTGGTATGTTAGAAATTCTGTCATATACAAGGATTTTAAAATCCCTCAAGTTAACAGCCACATCAACCATCTATCCAAACTCTTCTTTTTCAAACTTATTAATCATACTAATCCATTAATTAAAGCCCAGCTTTTATTTGCACATAATAACGGAATCCATCCATTACCGTATCAAACTTGCAATAATTCCTTCCCCTCATTCCCTCATAACTATAAGCATTCCATCTGAAACATTTTCGATTTATCCTAACCCATCTGAAATCAAAGCCCCATCTATCACTGCATTCCCTCCCCCAACCTACCCAATAACTTTATTCTCAAGAGCAATTCCTCTCCTTCCATAAATGAAGCCAAGTTTCTGTTAAAGCTATGTAATTAAATAGTCTATATAAAAACTTCGTTAACCGTTTTTCTCCTTCCTTTCCTATTTCTTTAATCTCCTCGCCTTAAAAAAGCATTAAAAATCATCAGAATTAATGTAACTGTAAAATTAAATTAAGTAAAAATTTTTTAATGAAATATGAGTAATCTACTTCCACTTATTAAATTTTTATATATATATCTATATATAAAAAAATGATACTTATAAACCTGAAGTACTCGAAATACCGAACATGTGTGAAGGTAGAACCGTTTACCGAGGCGACAGTAAGGTAAAAAAAAAAATTTCTTTTTCTATTTCATGATAAATCATGCGTGTTTAACATACATTTTAAAATACTTGGTTAACCTTTTAATAAATTTCATGGATATATATATATATATATATATATATATATATATATATATATATATA
>BMAW01051852.1:1703103-1727473 GCA_019974015.1 Nephila pilipes
ATATATATATATATATATATATATATATATATATATATATATATATATATATATATATATATATATATATATATATATAAATTAGATTGGGCAAAGTGTCGCAATGACTGGCGCTCGCTAACCATCTGATTGTTGTTGTCGAGAACTTGTGCAGGTAAGCCTAAACTGAAGCGAAGTGCACCCTCTTCTTCGTATATAAATACATCTCTCACAAAGCTGTAAATTAGAAAGAGATTTTCACTTTCCTGTTGTCCTGATTTACATTCTATTATCTTCATTTATAATTAATTTATGTTACTTCCAGTTTTAATCTTTTTATTGTTCCAGTTAAATTTCTTAGTACTAATTTCCGTTCTTCGATAAAAAAGTTTTTAATATCAAATTGATAATTCTCGAATTGAGATTTAATTCCTCAATCTTTATTTGACGTTCATTCTTCATGACATTTTATATAATCTCATTTACATATCTTTATTAAATTTATAAAACAAAATTTTTTTATTGGGTAAAGTGACACCCGTGATGCCGTTAACGTGATTTTTTAGATGATACCTTTTAAGGGTCAATATTATATTTACCTCCCGTAGCCAAACTCCGTTTGTCAATGGCCGAATAATGAGCCCTATATCCCTTTTTATTCACCGATTCATCCGAATGAAAATGCAGCAATATAGAATTCGATGTAGATTCGTAACTGCTGGTATCTTGTCGACTGCATATTTGTCCCAATAAGGAAGACTCTAAGAAAAGAGAATAAAACACATACTTAGAAATTTTGGAATATATCTGCATATATTCGGAAATTGAATGTCGTCATGCAGTATTTACCTCTTGTTGCCCCATTGTATATCTGAACATAATCGAAAGTACAATTATCTCCGTATTCTAAATCGATGGAGTCGAAATGAAGAGCTATCTTCTTATCTGAATTCACAGTAATCAGAGTCCAGCAGTCTGTTTTGTCTGGGTAGTTGTTGGGAAATCCTGGACTCCGTATTACGCCAGACCCTTCTGTCAACGATGTCTTGCAATCTATGGCGGGGAAAAAACACGTTTTGTGTTTCAATTGAGCGAAAATCAGTTATGTTATCAGAGTCAATTGTTTTAAATATTTGATTGGCGCGTTTTCTAGTTATTCTATTTACGTTTGTAATGAAAACATTTGATTAGATCAGTAAAAACTTGATATGAAGATTACACTTTTGAAGAAACCATATACAGTAGTACTTCCCAATCAAGGACACCCACTAGACCAGGCATTTTGTTCCTTAAATAGAGGTTCCTTAATAAGACATAAATACGTGTGTTATTCAAAGGCACCGGAACAAACAGAATTGTCTCTTAAATAGAGGTGTCCCTTACAAGAGGTATTGTTGTATTTAAGTTGTATAATAAAAGAGAGAGAAAATCAATATCTCTCTTTGTTAACAATATCATTCCAATGACTTATAATAATGATTAAATCATTTATAAACCTGTACATCTCCGCACTGGCCTTTTCGCTTTCAATATTTCAAGATAATTTGCTATTTAGGTAATAAAGGGCATAGTTTGCAATTATTAAAATTAAATACCAAATTAAATTTAAATTTGGAGTTTTAAAGGACATTTAGAAACTCAAAATGAATAAAATAATAGCTTTATCAGAAAAATAAACGAATTTTTTTTAGATTGTTCCTAAAGGAATTTTCGTATACTGCATAAGCATTGAGTTTCCTGTAATTACTCTAAAATTCTTTATGAACGTTTTAATTTTTATGGGAATTTTCTGCAAATGTATTTCCAGAAATTTTGCACAAATTTTAGCGGAAATTAGAAAATAAGATTATATTTCAGTTGCATTCTAAATAAAGCTGAAGAATTTTACATTTATAGTCTTAAAACATCCTGACGTAAATTAGATGAATGACAAATAGAAGTGATTAGATTCCAATGCAAACAAAAACAAAAACAACTGTAATGAAATTAGCTCCTAAAATTTTCATGAAAAAACTCGGAAGTAAATAATCGAATTATAAAATTTATCGTCAAAAATATTGTCAATTACCCTTCGTTGCCCCCTCGTATGTGAGCAACTTATAAAATTCAATAAGTTAAAATCCTGTTCACAAATGTAAATGATTTCGGATTGAATGCAATTTTTTAAAATTACGTCTCGAAATAAAACAACGTATGTCAATAAGTTAGTACAAAACTATGCAGATCTAAAAAAAAGTCGAAATATGATAAAGGCATCAAAAGTAAAAATCTCTTAGTTTTGTAAATCTAATTTATCTATTTTTAAATATAACTATGCATTAACAATTTTCAAAATATGAATAAAATATAACTTACATTGCAATGATGATATATATACGAGTATATATATATATATATATATATATATATATATATATATATATATATTATTCACATTTTAAAGTACTTAATTTTTTTTTATAATTTCGAAGTAAATTACATTTTAAAACATAAACATAATGTTTATTCATTTAAAATTTAAATGATAGTATGAGCAGTAAACTTTCAGCAGAAATTAAATTTTAGTAAGAGCTTCTTTTTTCACAGTTAATAGTCTAGTTTTTAAGAGCCCTTTCTTTTTAAAAGCCTCTCTTTTTCTCAAGTAATAAGTTGAAAGTATTGCTGAATAGGATCACATTTGATGTACTTCTGATTGATTCTTTGTAGTGTTTGATATTAAGGTGGGGGGGGGATTCCGTTTAGAGAATTTATATAAATACTTATTTTAATGTACCAATAAAGTAGAATTAATATTTGTTTTATGCATACGGTTATCGTTTCAAAAAATCACTCTTAACCTAGGGATGTGACGTATGTTAAATACCTCCGGCTGACTGAGTGAAATAATCCACTGAGAACCCTCTATCTTCGTAAACCGGATCCGAATGGAACACCACGAGCAATGTCGAAGAATTTGTCTTTATCACTCTGTCTTTTATATTGCCGCACAAGGGTTCCAAGGCTGGAGCCAGAGTTGAGGCTCCAAGGTATACCTGTAAGTAGTCCAATCTGAAATGAATACAGCCATCATTACTGGGAGGAATAAAAAGAATCATTAGCGGGACAACCGAGGACTCGTAGAAACAGTACATCTCTTTTATTTCTTCTTCTATTCAATAAGTTTTTTTTTTACTTAAGAAGTGCAGTAAAACTTCTTTAAATCGATCATCTGATAACCCGGATCGATGTACACGAAGAAGAATTTTTTTTTTAAATTTGATAAGCAAACTGAAAATTTTTATAATAACACTTATTTGTTGCATTGATGTACTTAGGTAAAATATTTTCCTCACTGAAATCTTCTAATAGATATGTACATATGAAAGGAAAGTGGGGAGACTTTACAAATATATTCAGTGCAAAGCCAACCAAAATTTAGATGCATTTCTTATCACCGAGGACAAATAATAGCATGCAATGCCACTATGTCTAAATTGAAAATGCAGTAAACAACTTTAACCATATTGCTTTTATTCCCAAAAAAGACATCATTATCTTCTGTAAACATTGTTCATCAAGCATGTGTTCAATAAAAGACGATTTTATGTCAATATGTTTAATTTTATTTCGTTTTCTCCGATTAACTTGGACTTTTGATATCCAGCCCGGTTCCAGTTGATCCGACTTAATGAGGTTTTACCGTATCAGAGAAAGAAGCATATCTATGATTTTTTTAACGTTTTGCTATAAGAGTCTTTTGAATTATAATATATTTAAGATGAGATATTTAGATAAATCGAAATCAAATGTACCATTTCTCCTCCAGTGATGACCCGCTAAAGAACAAACATTTAAATAAAAATTAAATTCATAATTATGATGTAAGGGAAACATTTTATGTGAAATGGGAAGAATTCAAGAATTGAAAAGTGACTGTAAACAATTCTAAGAATATGGAAAATTTGAACTCAAAAGTATTGTTGAAAATGCTCCGTATGAAATTTTATTAAATAATTTAGTTATAAAATAAAACACTTTTCAAGTTGGACAACAACTGTAAATGAAAGAAAATTAAAAATGATTAATTTATTTAATCCATTTTTTCACTCTTTGTCAAAATATGAAATTCGTTCAAAGTTTTATATGTATGTAATTCAATACGAAACAAATTTCTATCAAAGCTAATTAAGAGTGCAGATTTCCAAGTAAATATTTATAAAGGATGAAACTACATGTAATACGAGAACAGAAAATTTCATAGCAAAAACCGCAAATTATGAGCAATATCCTTATTGCTTTCCATATTATTTTCCTTGTTGCACTTACATTGGAATAAAATGTGGTTAGCTTTTTAACTAAAATGGTAATTAATAAATTGCTATAAATATAGATTGAGCTATATTTATTTTTTAAATCTAAACTTCAGTCTAAATAACGTCAGTCAACATGATATGAATATGAAACGACCTTTTCGAAATTAATTTACCTAAATTTTAATGATTTCGAAAATTTTTGAATTAGCTTCGTGATAAGAAAAATATTATTGTAATTAATTTCATGCAAAATGTCTGAATGCAATTTTGCTTGAATGCAGTTTTTTTTTCTGCTCCTCTGTATAGTTTTTAAAATATGTGAATGTGATTGTTGTGTGAAGGTTTCCTCGCGAATCTTCCAAAAAAATACCGTTTTAAAAAATATACTTTTTATACGAGTTTTTCTACAATCTGAGGTCAATTGTATTCCATATATATCTTTAGCTAACAAATATTCCATTCAAATTTGAATTTCTTATGGGAAAGTTTTTATTATATAAAAGTGTTAATCTATTTTGTTTGCTGTATTGGACAAAAAAAATTCATTGGATAATGTATTTGTCCTCGAACAAGTAACTTTCACTTTACAGGACGCCCACCGAATTTGGCCCCCCTAAATTTTGCTGACTTCGTGCTAGGCATTCTCTATATACCCGGCTTGAAAGGGCCTATGTAAAACTGACTTTTAAAGATTACATGCTCGAAAAAAGAACAAATATTGTATAATTTATACAAGTTAAAGTTTAATTCTGATATTTTCAAGTGAAATAGCAGTTTAGCAATTAGGTGCTTATATATTTAAGATTCAAATAAAGAAGTATTAATATAGGATAAAACAATTTTGAAAATTCCAACAACGGAACTGATGAAGGCTTAACAAAATAATTTCGATTATAATAAGCACCGTTGTAAATCGAATTGGTAAAGTTGGATTTACATTTTCGGCACTGTTTTCAACCACTAAATTACCAAATAACTATAAAATTTTTACATGAAACAGAAAACATAAACTTATGTACATATAATTAATTATTGTACATAATTGTATAACATTACTCTTATTATAAACAAATACAACTTGAAATATATCTTTATTTGCTATTTTTATTTGTTTTTTGTGGTCATGAATGCGGAAGGTCGTAATTTGTATAAGTCGTAAGTCGAGGAGAAGTCTTAACTTGGAATATCGATTTCCAAGATGAACTGGAAAAAAAATGAAGAAGGAAATAAATAAATAAATAAATAAAATAAAAAGGAAGGGGGAGGGTCGCTCTCATGAAAGAAAAAGAATTTTGTACAAATAATACAATTAACTATATCACCTTCATACAAAAGATTTAAGGATTCTATTATTCTAATGGATAAATATTTGACCGAAAACTAAAGGCTAAGAACAAACACAACACTTTGAGTCATACGAATTAGGGTTTCTTTCCCGGGAACCCGGGATCCCGGGTTCCCGGGAAATCGTAAGATTTCTGTACTTTTTCTATTCCCGGGAATTATACTTCGTTCCCGAGATTTCCCGAGAACGAAGTAAATGTTGATGAAGAAGATTTTAAAGAAGAGTTTGGCTGTGAAAAGATAAGACAGCAATTTTAAAAGCATTAATTGACATTAAAGAACAAATGATGGCCAATGTAGAGTTTGAAACTGTGACTGCAATTGTAACTGGCTTAAAGCCAGTAAAAATTGGCTTAGAAAAATTATGCAGTCGTAATGCAACTTTGCTAACTACAGAAGGTGTGTTTTCTTTCTTTATTGGAGAATTGAACGAACAAAATTCAGAATTTGTAAAAAATATGAAGTTTTCTCTAATCCAAAGAATTAATGAGAGACGCAACGTTAATTTAATAGGATTAACGCAATATCTGAATTTCGGGAGAAAATACGATGCAGCTGCAGTTACTGTCGATATTTTGCGATTGCATAGTCGAAATTGTTTGGTTAGATAAATCCAAATGATAGGGACAAGGTTTTTCTGCGAAGAAGAGGACTCAATATCCAACTCTTCTCAATCAGAAAAAGAGATCATGGAGATTTTGAAAGAAAAACCTATGACGTTGGACGAAAAATTAGAGAAAGCAATTTACTCTAAGACAAAAGTTTTATATTGTTCAACCAAAAAAAAGTACTAGTCTCAACAAAATCATGAAATAAGAGATGTAGTTGTTCGACTTGACTGCAAATCCATCACGAAACATTATAAAACTATATGGGGCTTTAAAAACAATTCCTCCAACGTCAGTTGAAGCCGAGAGAGCATTTTCTGCTGCCGGATTGTTCGTCACAAAGCTTAGAACAAGGCTGAGTGATAAAAGTATAAATTGCTTATGCTTTCTGAAATCCTATTTTAAAAATGAATAATCAATTTATTACATTTCTTTTTGTATTTTTAGCTCATTATATAAATAAGCATTAATTTTGGAATATATATGTATTTTTATTTTATAAAATTATTATTGATTTTATTTAAAAATAACTTGTTTTAAATTTTTTGAAAATTTGATGTATTCCCGGGAATCCCGGGAACGACAATTACATTCCCGAGATTTCCCGGACATTCCCGGGAATGGAAAAACCCGGGAAATCAGAAACCCTAATACGAATCCGGTTGAACAAAAAATCATGAAAGCGTTCCTGCAGTAATAAAGTTTTCGTAGAAATAAGGAGTAAAAACTAGATTGAATATATAATATGTTGAACTTACTTGCAATTCGTGTCCGGCTCAAGCTGCAGTGTATCGATTCGAAGAAACAACGTGGCATTTGGATCTGAGCTTGTAAGCAACCAGCGGCAATCTGTGTTACCCGGGTATTTGTCTGGATAACCTGGACTCGATAATGTGCCTCCATTTCCTGATACAGTTAAGGTTAAATTGCATTCATCTGAAATCAAATTAAAGATGGGTAAGGTTTTATTTTTTTAAAAAAAAATCGTGAATGAATGTCATTTTTATCAAACAAATTCGTTTGTCCAAAATACACATAAAAATGTAATACGATTTGAACACACTTGGCATAATAAAGGATGAATAATTAGAGAAAACAATGAATAAATATTAATAAAAACATTAGTTACATGAATTGCATTAGTTTTTCTAGATAAAAACTGGCGCACAAATTTTCTGTACATTTAATTTCTGTAATTAATGTATTGATTCGGAAAAAAATCAATTAATAATTTAATCGAGATTTGCTTATCAAACATTAAAGGTAATTAAGGCTAGATTATTCCACAATAATGATAATTCTATATTTTTTCATTGGTTTATGAGAATGATTAAATACATATTCGGATGATTAATTGTTCGTAGATGTATTAAGCTGATTTATTCAACAATGAAATTTGCATAATTATGTTTATTGAGTGGGTAACTTCTTATAAATAACGAATATAATTATTTAACAAAAATTGTTGAAGTAATCCAATAAACATTTATATCATAATTCTTGTCGTATAAAACTAATTTTACACACACACACACACGTATATATATATATATATAAATTAGTTTTCTCATTTTAAAGTTAATTTAGAGTCCATTTTTCTGTTAAAATCATCGTATACTCGTATTCGTGATAAGTCGTTATTGTTAAAAAGTTGTTATTTTAAATTCCATTATCCGGACATTAAAAATGAGAAAATGTTGGGATATAGGTAACTCACATATTTTAAAAGTTCTCGTTCGGTCTCTATTTCATGTTCTTTTACGAAAGGAGAGTTTTAGTAACCGAATAACTTCTCGAATACACAAAACACAGAATAATTCGGTCTATTTAGGAAAGCGCTGAATTTTATTTCACTCTAATTTCAGTTTTAAGGAAGTATTTGTGCCTATCCTACAACACGACCATTATTTTCTCTTTACATTGCTTTTCCTTCTCACTTACAACTCTCATATTATATATTTATATTTCGGTGTTGTGCCCAGAAGCACCAAATGTCGACTTAAGAGTTTCCTGTACGGTTTTTTTTTTTTTTTTTGGATTTAAATGTGCATTGTTCCTCCTTAAATTATTCTCTAAGAATTCATGTTTTTTGTTTTATTCACTTATTCAGTTTTCTAACAACAAAAATAATTTTCATTGAGAATCATCACAGAAGTGAAAACTATTGATTAAAATGTTTTTAAAAAAATTAATAAATAAAAACATTGAAAAGACCAATGAGTATATTTTCTGAAATTTTCTCTCTTGTTGATAAATTTTTATTTTTTAGGAGTGGTTTTTGAAACAGACAGGCAGAATGGGAAAGGCAATAAAACAAACTAGCTACCAGGCAACTTAAGTTGTGAAATACAGAGTGTATGGAATACAAATCTGGAATTTCCAAAGGAAAGACATGAAGAAAAGGAAGATTTAAAAACCGCAATGTTAAGAAATTAGTTTCTTGGTAATTTTTCTACAACTGTTTTTATACACTAAAAATGAGTTCGTAGAATAGAATGTCACTCATAAATTTATCACCCGTAAAAGATGTTCTTTTCAGTGTTGAGTACATGAATATGAAAAATAATATATTGTTTTCCTTCATTTACTTCCAAAATTGTTGAAATATGAGGTGATTAGGAGGTTCGATCGATGGATGCAAAATGTAGAGTTTAGTGAAATGAATGGCTTTTTGACTTTTAATAAACATTAATTTTTTCAACAAAAAATATTTATTTGCAGATAATTTTGTACACTTTATGACTTCTAAGAAGAATTTTTCATTGAAAAATTTGTAACTTATTAATTAAAAATGAACATTAATAAGTCAAATGTACTAATTGAGAAGCCATTTCAAATATGCTTGAAAGATATGAAAAAAAATTTAATTTATTTCTTAGTTCGCGTTTGAAAGGAAACATTTCTTTCAAACGCAAAATTAAAGGAAAGCTTAATTGTCAGTAAATTTAATATCTTTGTGCTTTGTTCTGACCAATCAGAAATTATTTTTATGTTGTTATGATTTGAATAACTTTCTTAAATTGTATGTATTAATCTCATTTGAGTTACTCATAGTTCATTCAGGTCAAGAAACATTCTAAAATTAAATATATCGTTTTTTAATCATTAGAGAAATATAAGAAAAATGTTACCATTAACTTCTCTTGCATACCGAAGAAGTTTACTAAGAGAATGCTCTCCGTTTCCTCTTACGTCGTCGCATCTGAAATGAAAATATTTCATTTAGCTTCTATATTTAAAATAAAAATGTTGATGGATATTTAAGAAAAGGAGATGGGAAAATTACAACCGCCCACTTTAATTTGTAATATATATCCACATTGTAACAGTTAGTGATATTCTTCTATTGCGATATAATTCTGCTTCTTCTAATGGTAATTTTTCTGATGTGATACGATTTTTCCCTATCGATTTTATTTCTTCCAGTGAGCCCACGTTCATTTCCTAAAGTTTATGTAAAGAAAAGACTATTTTTTATGCGAAGAAAAGATTAAAGTTTATGTGAAGAACTGAAACAAACTACATTTTCTAGTTTTTCGACATAAGCTTGCTCTCTAATAATTCGCAAATTCTGTAAATTAATCCTTGCCTTGAAATCCTTGTCAAGTCTAGGTAGAAGCCACCTTCCTGTCTTAATATCAAGTTGCATTTTAACACCTATATAAATTTTAGATATATTCTCTTCACTTCAAGTAGCTTGTTTAATTTCTTATGGGTATGTGCCCAAGACAGGAAACATAGAAATTAATCAAAGTTAATTTACAAAATTGCAACACAATATCAAGCACGTTTTAAAGGCATTATGTTTTAAAAATTGAGATGTATCTTCCATAAATATTATATTGTTTCAGTTATTCCTGCTTAAATATCTAGTACAAGCATTTATAAATTTTTATAAATACGTATCATCGTCAATCAAAAAAGCACAGCTATTTTTAAATTAAAAATTTCCAAGAATTTCTAATTATCTTTTAAATTCATGGAAATGACTTATATCATTTCATTTGATAAAGGAGTACTTTGGTACATATAGAAGAAATTATTTTATATTTACAAGCATTTAGACTAAAAGATTTCATAAAAAATATTCAAAATATTTTGAATCAAATATTTTTTAGATAAATATAAGACTCTTATTGAGCTAAATATATATTTTATTAAATAATATGATGTGATAAAATCCTTTTATTAAACATTCACATCAATGAACTGCTTAATGTTTAAATGATTGTAAATTTAAAGGCATCTAAAGATATTGCAGTTCACATCATTCTATCCACATTAAGTAATGAAAGTCGTTATTAACATTTAGATCGCTTAGTTTTCAAAGGATTTAAATGATATAATTTCAAATCAAAATAAAGCAATTACAAGTATCACCGGAAATTCTGAAAATTTTTATATACCATTAATTTGTATTATATATATATATATATATATACATATTTTTTGTTGAGTAGTGTCTCTAACCCCACAATTCAGTCCCCAGTCTGAATATGCATGTTTTGTTTTGTTGGGTATTCGAATTATTCGATTTATTTTTTGGTTCAAATTAATTTCAAATTTTATTCATCTCTCAGTTTCAAATTTAATTCAGTTTCAACTTTTTTACTTAGTTCTATTAATGTTTTTTGTTTTTTTGTTGATTTTGGTTTTTAATTGTTCTTTTCCTTTTGTGTTTTTTAATGATAAATTATTTGCTTTATCTTATACATATATATATATATATGTATATATGTATATAATATATATATATATATGTATGTATATATGTATATATTATATATATGTATATATGTTATATATATATATATATATTAAATTATATATATATATGTGTATTTATGTATATGTATGTATTATATTATATATATGTATATGTTATATTATATGTATATATGTATAGCAACCTGTACTATATATACTGTTATATATATATTGTATTATATATATATATATTATATTATATATATATATATTATATTATATAATATTATGTATGTGTATGTTAACCAGCAATAACAGCCATGTAATAATATCAGGCCATGTAGCCAATAACTGTTAATATGTAATAGCCTAATATAATAATGTATATGGTATGTTGTATGTAACTGTATGTATGCAACTCTTCATAATAATAGCAATAGCCAGCCAATAATAATAAATACATGTTAGCAATAATACAGCCAATAATAACTTAATAGCCAACTAATATGTATAATATGTAATAATAACTAATAACCAACCTTGGCAACTTAACAATAATAATATAATAATAATAACCAACTCAACAACAACAATATGTAATAATATGTAACAATAATAACTCTATATATGTGTAATTTAACCATGGCGAGGGATGGGTTCTGCCGGACTTTTTGAGGTTAAAACAACACGTAATGTTTCCGCAAGGTTTCTCCGTTCGGACGGTTTTGGTTTCTGACGTTTAGGCAGGATTTGCACCACTCACATAGTATTAGCCAAGGCACGGCCGGTAAATATATTTGTATTTGTATTTCATGTATACTCATTGCCTTGTTGGCAACGTTATGCTTTACTTCGTCTCTCAGATCATTTTGGGGTTGTATGGTAGCTTCAGCCGACCGGGTGGCCGAGAACTAGAACTAAAAAAGTCTGCTACAATAATTAAATAAAGTATTTCGACCGCTATATGGAATGATTCATTATTATTGAACAAACATTAAAGTAAATTTACATTTAGTCGGCAGGGATCATTTACACACACACACACACACACATATATATATATATAATATGAATATATATATATATGTATATAATATATGAATATATATATGTATATAATGAATATATATATATATATATATATATATATATATATATATATATATATATATATATATAATATGAATATATATATATAAATATATATATATATAATATGAATATATATATGTATATATTTAATATAATTGAAATTCATTTATTCATAAAAACTAAAACTCATACAAATTCCTTCATAAAAACAATTTAAAAATTAATTCACAAACTACATAATTTGTGGGAAAACATTCGCTGTTTCATTGCATTTTTACTCAGAATATTAATATCAGAAAATATAGTCATCGATAATAGAACAACAATACGTTAATCAGGTAAATCACTGACATCTTGACCTAATTATAAGCACATTATATGAAACAACAGAATCTTTTCCCGCCAGTAGAATATTTTGAGCAGAACTATAAGATAAAATCGTTTGCTATAGGCATTAAATCTTACAATCAATAGAAATTTTAAAACAACTTACATTTGCGATACAAGATGAAACATATACAGTGTTCCAACCAACAGGAGAATAATACAGAAACCACATCCCTTTCCCCACAATTTAGCGTTCCTTTCATTAAGTTTAATAGTGAAAGACATACTGTGCTCTTTATCTTTTACGCACGGACTTAACCACTGAAAAATTTGGATCTGATAAACGTCGCCAATCTAAAGTGCGAAGTCCGCATTTTTGAGGTCCTGCACTTCCGAAATGGAAAAATAAACAATATTTATTTACATCCTTTGCTTTATTATTAAGGAATGACAAATGTAAATGAAAAAATAAATAAACTTCTTTTGGAGTTTCAGACTGGTGTAACGTTGAAACATAACAAATCAAAGCAACAAAAAATGATAGAAACCAAAAAAAATTTACAAAATTAAAAAAAAATATAATTGTGAATTTTGAAAGAATGGTAAAGATTTCACTGTGGATTTTCTAAAATGGATTGAAATTTGAATTTTGTTGTGATTCATGAAGTACTAATGTGGCAAAAAAGACACATAATATTCAACGGACCTTTTTCTCTAAAATCTACAACTGAGAAATTAAACTCAAAATAAAACATTGTTACGAATGTCAGGAATATTTTACCAATTTCCAACTGTTTTACATTCGAAAGAAGAGACTATAAAATTGAAGACTATTAAATATCAATGCATAATTATCTGTAAAAGTACCACCAATCTCAGAATATGATATCCTGCATTATTTACCGATGTATATTCATACTTATTTTTATACTAAAAGTTAAGAAATCATCGCATACGAATTGAACTTATGCAAAACTGTAGAATTATAAATTCCAGGGGGATCGTCTCAAAATATTAACTCAAATCATAAACACAAGTTGGAAGTAAACTTAAAAAGTAACGATATAATATATTGTATTTGATGTGATTGTTGAGACTTATGTAATGTAATGTAATTGCATTGGACAATGTCTTCCAGCACTTACTTGGATTTGGTTTCAAAATGAATTAATTTCACCTTCTTATTCTGTTGAAAAAAAAGTTTTGATGTATGGATCTGTTATGCTCAGTTGGTTTATATTTATTGTAAGCCAAATCTTTTTCTATAGTTTTATTTCATTTTTATATATGTTTATTAATTGAGACAACACATTTTATACTTTTTACAGCTCTTCTTATCCTCCCCCCCCCCCTGTATATCTATCTTTTCCAACAATCCAATCTCTTGTTTATATAAACTGTGTTACGTATTTAAGAGTTTAAAAAATAATATAATTGTTTTTAAATACACAAATTTATTATGCCTATCATCCATTATTCAGGATGCTTTTTTTAAAAAAATATATACGAGATTTACTGTACACGTTTCGATGCTTTTGGGAAAAGAAAAACTTACGAAGAACACCTCGTTCTCTTTTTGAACTCTTCGCACTTTCCTTTTTGAGATGCTCTGATATTTCCTGATTTTTTTTACCTGGAGCCAATTTCTTCTTTATAGTTACTGGGTACTTATTTTTCTCCCTAATATTTCTGGGAAGTTTAGGCAACTATTTTCCTTTAGAAAAAGGCGTCTTTTCAACAACTTGTTTTGATTGTAAGAAGGATTTACATGCATAAAAATAACAAATCAGGTAAACTATATTATAGAATAAACAACCAAACAATCTCCTACAACAACTGAGCCTGTAGTAATGCAGCTAATTAGTAGGTAACTTATTTATCACTAGTACCTCCTCACCTTTAGTTTCCTAATAATATAATTTTATATCTAGTTCTTGTTCTTTCTCATCTCATACTTTGGCTTCATAGTGCACAGTTGAAATGAGGGTTATTGTTTTATTTTTTTCAGAGCATATGAAAAGTGAATAATATCCAGTCAAAATAAAAAGCGGAGAAAATATATTTTTAATCATGATAGCATTATTTGAAACGCAGCCCATCCAAAAATGTTAAATTTATTTTTAGAATGTATTTATATACATATTAATGATATGGGTCGATTATATCCAGTCAGGTAAAGCGTCCTTATATTTTGTTGCTTGTTAAGGTGTGTGGGAGTGACAATTTTACAAGAGTGAAAAGTTATGAAATAGACATCCATCTACTTGAGGATACATAACAAAATAAGAAGTCATAATTAAAACCTATGGGAGCTAACGTGAAATAAATTATAGAAATGGGTCGATTAGATGGATTCAGGATAGGAAGATTAAGGCTTCCGTTTATCAAAGAATTTGGAATGTGTGAAAGTAATGTTAATCGTACAGAATTTCTATTTGACTACCCCTTTGGAATTTCTTCTGTCGTACTCGAATCTATACTATTTTATTTATTTGAATACAAAAAGTGCATCTTCCAAAAAAGCTAAAAATAATGAAAATTTCTCCCGGATCACATTTTCCCTCCGAATTTTAAATGTATTTTTTTAGATCTATTTTAATTCGTTTATTCGTTTATGATTTTTTCGGGTTTTTTTAAAAATATTTTAAAATATCTTCAAAAATAAGGAAAATGTAATCCGCAGAAACTTTCATTGTTTTTTACTATTTCGAAAGCAATTTTTTTTTGCATTCAAATCGATAAAATAGTGCAGATTGGAGTACAAAAGTGAAAATTCCATAAGACATTAACTCATCACATTAAATTAGCATTATGTTCACTTGATCAAAACAGCTGATAGACGGGAGTCTTCGTAAGTTTATTAATCTCGGACTCTATCCGCATTGTTGAAATAATATTCATATATTTAACACATTGTGATTCAATGCATTGTAAGGAAACAAAATTTACCTACACCTTGCACGTTTTTCAATGGTCCTCGTATATTCTAGTCTTTACTTTAAAAGAAATGAAACTGTGTAATGCGATTTTGTTTTGAAAAATTTATGAATAACATTTACAGGAAGTAACATATTTTAATTACTAGTTATGTCACGTTATTCGCATTGCAATATCTGATGGCCTTGAAATAGAGTGAAAAGTTTTTAGGAGCAACAATTTTTGTTTGTTTGGAAGCGAAAATTTAAGTATTTCTTTTTTTTTTTCTCATTTATAATCAGTATTCTAAACTCAGTCTGAATTGATGAAATAAAAACAGGAAAGAATTACAATACTAGAAAAAAGTGTGTAAAAATGCTACATTAACAATTAAGAAGTAAGTTAAGAATTGTAAAAATGGAGCGTGCAATATTTAGCAACAATTTCCATCTAACACTATTAGTGCGTTTTATTGCATTATTAACGTTATTAGTGCGTTTCATTACATTATTAACGTTATTAGTGCGTTACTGCAACGAGTCAAATTCTGGATTCAAAAAGTAACTACATATAATTTCATAGAACATTTTAGATTATAAAATAATTATTGTTGTGAATTATATTTAAGTATAATGAAACTAATGGTATTTCCAGTCTCAAAAGCAGAAAAAGTTTAATCTTTGCTCTTCAAGGATTTAGATTACGTCTAAATTTTCAGCAATTGATCTTTTAAATTTTAGGTTAGAAAGTTTTAGCATTGTTCAAAACTTTCTTTTTTTAATTGCTGAGGACCTTGTTAATACGGAACGCAATGATATAGGAATAATGATATGCAAATAATAATAAATTTTTTTAAAAAAATTGGGTAATATTTTCTTTTTTGAAATTAATTTTACTACTTTTTCAGAGTGAACTTTCAAGCGTTAACTGTACCCTTATTTTAGTGAACCATTTTCTGCTAATTGATGCTATACAAAGCAAAATTATTATTGAATCATTGCTGATAGCATTAGCCTTGAAAGTTTGCTTTAAATTCTAACAATGACAATTCTTAATACTTATTCTAAGGCTTATTTTATTGGATTCAAAAAATTATAACATTGGAATAGAATATTATCTTAAGAATTTCAAAGAGAAATCTTCTCTAGAAACAAGATCCAAGACAATCTCTTAGTTCTCACGGCAAAGCTATCGTACAAACCTAAGTGGTAAGCAAAATATTTTGTGGAAGGTTTTATTTGATACAGAAATATTTTGCGTCAACGTTCTAAGCAACAAAAGAAAGGAGTTCGTAAAAGTTAAATAAGAAAAATAAGAATTAGATTTAAGTAATAGAAACATTTTAGCAAATACCTAAATCAGAATGAACTTGAAAAAAAGTTATATTTGTCTTAAAAAGCTAAGAATCTAAAGCTTTTTGTGTGATGATTTTTACTATTCCTTTAAATCTTTAAACGAAGTGTTATCGGTACGAAGTTAGTAAATAAAATACATTTGAAGAGCTATAAGAATTAATAAAAATTTAGAATTAAATTGTAAAAATTAATCGAAATTGTTGTCAGATTATTGTAGTGATTTCTGCAATTGAAAACAATATTCATGTTTTTCTCATTTTTTGAAAACTGTGAAAATGTTTAATCTTATTTTACATTCAATGGCGTTTCAAGGGGAGTAGGTAATATTGTAATATACTTTTTTCAATTTCCTTTTATTCCGACAAAACTGTAAGGATTGGTATCCGTTTTTCGATTGCGGGAAACGACACACTACGAAACTTCTTTATTCCTTATTTTTGTTTTAGAAACAAAATTGAAAAAAAAGTTCCAAAGTATAGTGGTGTTCTTAAAAACAATAGAGAGGGGGGGAGAAAACAAGATTTATAAAATAACGACATGGAAAGCATTTTGACAGCTGAATGGTCGAAATCGTATTTCTGAAACTCTATAAAAATATAAGAAAGATCATTTGCATGTTACAATAATTGATATATTTTATTTCCTTACTACTTGACTTTTTTTTATCTTCTTTATGTGAAACGTAATATCTATTTTATTACTTTTGTATGCAGTAGTTCTCCAATTTAAAACAAAAATCCTTATTTGAGGATTTTATAGCAATTAGTTCAGCATAAAAAAAAAAGTAGAATAACGTTTTTACAAGCATATAGCGCTGTTTATTTACAGATAACGTCAATTATATACTAGATCCAAATTTTGAAAATAATCTATTTTTTCTACTATTTACGTTAATGAAATATTTGTAGTTTTCAATAAAAATATTAATATTTTTGATAAATATAATAATTATACAGATCCTCTCCAGTAGCTTAAAAACTTTACATTTTTTGAATGAACTGAATAATTTATGCTTGCTTTCAAATAACATAAAGACTTTTTAATTTAAAATCGAATAAATTTTGAAAAAGAAACATTCTAGCCTTTTAAGAAGTAGCATTTTGAATTGTTTTTTTTATTGTATACTTTACCGAAACAAACGAATTTATTTTGCAGATAATGACACCTTTCTACATATATCATACAGAAAACGTGTCTTAACATTGAATAATCTCTCTTCTTTAAAGTATTTTAGCTTGCCTGCATGACAGTTATTTCAAATGCAACATTAAAGGAGCAAAATGAGATTTATGAAAATGATGATTACTAAAAAATTAAATAGGCTTTAAGACGGAAGATGTTTGGATAACATGATTTCCACATATTCAAGGATTACAGAATAGATATATCTAACAAATATTAAAATAATCCTATATCTCCCTAGGTGAAAGATGAATGACTTTTTGAGCTTGGTTTGACGAGGCATGTTGTGATCCGTTTCGTCGCGGAGTTCTATTCGTTCATTTCGAATCTAAAATTCTAAATTCAATAAAATAACAAAAGTAGTCTAAGGTAGTGTTTTTCTTTTCAAATAAGTGAATTAAATTGTATGTAACGAACATAAATATTCAGTTTTTTTAAAACTTTTTCCATCAGTTTTCCATAAGCGAATTTAATTCAGTTTTAATTAAGTTATAAGTATAGAAGAAGAAAAAAAACCTAAATATATTATTTCTCTACTGAGATTTGTAAAGAATATCTTAATGTGATTTTCTATAAACTTATAGCTATATACATTTTCCACAGAATACAGATTATTTGAATATCAAAAGAGCTCTTGGATTTTTTTTTTCTTTTCCGTTAAAAGAGTTTTAATCATTTTTGAATTTCTTAAAACTTGTATTTTTCAGCGGTTTTTAATTTGTGTCAATCATTTATCTAAAAAATATTGTTTTTTTAAATTATAAACGGAACTTATTACTTAATGTTACATCAAAAACTTCGCTGGCATTGTGCTTGCTATATGTTAGTTTTAATTATCATACTTTGAGAGACACCTATATCTTTTTTTCTTGACGGAAACGATTGTGTTCAAATAATAAATAAAAAGTAAGTGCGTGCAATAACATAGTTTCTCGAATAAAAAATAATTTCTGTAAAAAATAATTTTATTTTAGTTTTTCAAAGTAGTTTATATATTTTCAGAAATATTTTAACACTGTTGTCTTAAAAATATTTTAGTAAATACAGAGAATATGTACCATATTCATTTCGGAATAGAGAATATCTACCATATTCTCTGTTCTAAAATGAAATAGGTATACAGGAGAAATAATTTCTACCTAAGCGTAAAAAATGTTTATTTTAAGTAATGTTGGTTCGAGTTCGAGCTTCAAATATTGGGCATTCACATTGCTTAAGATTTTTTTCCCATTACATTTATTTCGATTATTTAAAATAATTTTAACCGGTAATTCACATCAATTTAAAAAATAAAATAAAAAAGACAAGTGTTCATAAAATATTTCAACTTATTTATTCGTCAAAAATATATTGCCACAAACATGCTCAAGTTTCAGATAGGGTTCTTTAGATTTTTTGTAAATTGTTTTATATGTAATAGAAACTTCAATAGCAATTTTTCTCATTCAGTAAGAAATTTTAAACTGTATGAACATTAATCTCTCTCTCTCTCTCTCTTTTTTTTTTTTTTTTTTTGTCTTTGTAGCAATTGAGTAGTATTAATAATATCAGAAATGAATGTAAACTTCTTAATGGAAGAAACCATCTAGTCAATTCTAAAATGATGAGAAACGGAGAATCATATTATTTATTTATTTTTAACACAATGAGGTATTAGAAAAAAATGACGGAAATTTATTAGAATTTTTGGAAATAGTTATAATAACAGAACTGTGCCAAGGTGAACCCTTTATACTCCACTATGAATCAGGAAACATGCATGGTTGGGTGTCTTGTGAATAATAAATTTCTATTTGAGCCGTGCCCATCAAAACATAGGAAATGTAACATATGTTAACAACTATGACTCATAGAACAGCTGTGCCTCTTGTACATGAATGCCCGCCCAATAAAGTGGATGTGTATTATTCGTGAGAAGTAGATGATACCTAGAAAATATATAACCGCATTTGTAAAATAACTCATTATTATTTTAAACGAAGGCCTTTGTAGTCAGAGTGGCAATTTTTAATGAATTTTTTTTAATAGAGAATTTGATATGAACACAAAATAAATATTAAGCGAGTAATGATTATTTTTACATTTGAAAAATATCTTAATTAACTGAAATTATTCTATGTAATATCTACAGATCTCGATGCATATAAATGCTTCTAAGATAGGTGTTAGTTTCTGGGAAATAAATTAAGAAATTGGAAATCTTTTTCTTTTTTTAAACACTTTCATGAATTTTATTGAATTAAAATAGGCCCATAAAATTAATGTTGCGTTCACGAACAGAAGATGGAGAAAGTTTACTAACGTTCTCCATCTGCTATTCGAATAAAAGAATAATAAAAGAATGTTCTTTCAGTATTAAGAAAAGGATTAAAGAATTAAAAAAAAGAACTTAAAAAAGCATTAACTGTTATTATGCTACATAATAAGTGTAACATAAATTAGAATCAATTTATAGTTATAGTTTATTAGATACATTTCAGTAAATATATTTTAGCACAAATAAAATTTTTATTATTTACATTCATTAAAAGTGTTATATCATTACGTTTAATGCGAGAGATTGTTTACAAAACAAAATTTTTGATACATTTTATACTTTTTTTGCTCAGCATAGATAAATTATTATATTTATGTGCAATCTTTAAGTCAAGTATTGAGTAAATCAAATTGACTCAAATTGTTATAACCAATTTAAGTTGTTAATAGTTAGATTAACCTGCTATCTTTTAATATTACTATGAAAGAAAACTAATATTCACAATGTAAATTATCTAAATGGTTTTTGAAGCATTTTAAAGATGAGAATACAACTTCACATTTGTAACTTTACATTTTCTGGGCACATAAAATTATCTGCTTAGTACATGAAATGTATTGAAAATTAAGAATAAAATGTTTTCAACGTACGTATTTGGCTTATTTTTTCAAAAATTTCATCAATTTCTGAATTGATAAGATAGATGCAATTTATTCAAAAATTTTACAAAAATTAATTCCGTTAAAAAGGTGTATTTTATGAACTTAAAAAATTATTTAAATCCTTTGAAAATTGCTTAGAATAATTTTTTTAAAAAATAAAACTCAATTTTACTTACCTCGAAAATAGCAAAATTAACAGCAATACAGAAACTCTCCGCATTCCGTTCAAAACCAATATTCATCAGAAAAAATACGATATAATGTTAAGAAGTAGTGGCAACAGTAGCATTATTTAAACTTGTTGCCTCATAAGTATAATCCTCGCGCATTTTCACGTCTTACTTTTTAATATGCCTGCAGAAAGTCGAATAAGTTTGTTCTGCTTATTGACAGCAGCAGGGGAAATAACTGTCCACCGCATGTGGCGTGCAACTGAATTCGAAACAGGTATGGAATCCCTGAAAACAGGAACTGCGTGTGCGGAAAGCGTGGAAAGGAAAATGGCGCTATTTGGTACGAGGATGGCCAGTGACGTCACATTTACCTGTTAATGTTTCGAATGAATTGCGAGAGAAAAATATGCGTTCCATCTTTTAATCGAATTTTCAAATTTTGAATTCTTCGCATCTTTAGAAAGAAATGATAATCAATGTATAAAAATACAAAAACTTATCTTGTGCGCGAAATAACGTGTGGAAAAAAAATATTCTTTGAAAAGTTTTAATCGAAAAATTAGAGTAGGATATCTTAAAATAGACCATGAAAATTAAACAATGAATTGGTGTTGCCAAATTTATTCCTCGGAATTTTTCTGAATAATTTTAACGTCATCGTTTGCTAACTTGATTCTTTGTAAAATTAACAAACAAAATGGTTTAAAATAAATTGGTTCGAAGAAATTTACTTTTTAGGTCTGGAATACTGTTCATCATACGTATTTACAAAATTCTTATTCGTCACGTATTTTTATTTACGTAAAACACGTATTTCATTCCTGTGGAATTCTTATTTGAATATGTTAAGATTGTTCTCTTTCTGACCAGAATAATTTTTTTCCAAATGAATTCTTCTAGAATTTTATTCAAAGTTTAAAGTAAAATAACAAATGCGTTATATAAATTTATGATCTTATACTTAAATAATGGAATTGAAAAAATTGATTCCTGCTTTGCTTACATAATTTCTTTGATTATTTTATTTTATTTTTTATTATTAGTTTTAATATTTTCAGCAGATGATGATTATATAATTTTTTCCCTTTTTTATTTTAAAATGACTCCTTTTTTTAAATAAAATTCTTTTCCTTCATGACTAAATAACATTTGAGTAAAGATGCATTTTTCTGTGTATGTTAAACTAAATAAAAGATTTTTTTGAATTACCTGCAATATACCTAATGCATATATTTAAAAAAGAAATACTTTTACGAAGTGCTCTAAGTAGTTATTCTTAATTTTGATTAGCATTTCCTGTACTGAAAAAGTTCTGTTAGAAAATGCTAATACTACATTTTATGTATAATATACGTGCACTTGAAATTAAAAATATGATTTAACCAATAACTCTCTTATAAATAATTGTTCCCTCAAACGATAAATAGGCACTTGGTTTAAAAGCTCTTTATTAATTTTGGTATTTCGCTTAATCTCTAATTTTAATGACTGCTTCAAAAATTGATAAAAGTCAGTAATATATTTTTATTTTCTGTATTTATGTGTGTGTGCGGTGATGCGTGAAGATTGATTGGTTTTTTTCACCTCTCTTTATTACATTGTTAACTTCTGGTGATGTAGAGCGCCCCGCCGTATGTTGCATATGTGGAACAATTACTAAAATTATTTCATCAAAACCTTGTTTAGTCTTTCGACAATACTTAAAAATTCTTTGATAGATATTTTCTCGGGTTTCATTGCTACAGATGGAATTTTCTTTTTTTGAATACCTCACTGATTATAAGATGTGTACACAATATATCTTTATCTTACGGCTCCCGTCTATCGACCATTTAGTTTCGTGGACGTAATGTTAATCTTATCGAATTTCTATTACTGTTCTCAAATCCATACTATTTTATCTATTTGAATGTAAAAAAAGAGCGTACGAAAGAGCAAAAAATAATTAAGATTTCTGCAAAATTACATTTTCCTTCCAATCTCTGAATATGCTTTACATTACTTTTTGAATCCTGGAAAAACCACAAATGAACCATTAAAATAAGAATAAAATATTTTTAAGAATCGGAGGAAAAAAAAAAAAGCGCAATTACACAAAAACCTTCATTATTTTTCACTCTTTCGGATATACTTTTTTACAATCAAATAGATAAAATAGTTAAGAATTGAGGAAAGTCGAAGAAATTTCACAGGACGTTCAGAAAAACAAAAAGGCCGGGATACACGAGAGTCTTAACTTTATTATTAATATAATAGTAAAGCAAAATGCAAACGAGAGGTTTTTCATCGAACACTATTTCCTGTTGAATGCATACGAGTAATTGACATCTTTATTTTGTAAGTACTTCACAGACAAAGAGTTTAGTCGAGGTCGCGACATCTGGACAAAGAGTCGCGACACCTGGACGACGCGATTCCTCAGTTTAGTTGAAGAAGATTCGATGGCATGCTCTTAGCCAAATTTTAGAAAAAATATCGCATCTACATTTTTTAGATCATTTTCGAATAAAATAAAAAGAATCTTAAAGAATAGCATTAAAGAAGCTAAACACATTATCAATTAAATGTATAAAATTATTACATTTAAGTTAACTTATAAAACAACATAAAGAATATTTTCTTATGTTATTAGGAAAATTTTATAAAGGGCGTAAAATATTGGATAGCTTAATTTAATCTTCATTATTTAGTCACGATATCATAAAATCCTTATGCATGTGTCACATATTGCTAATAGTTGCCCTAGGGAAAATAACTATTATGATATGTATCCCCAAACAATTTTAAAAGCTATTTCTTTAGGCAAATTCATTTAGAGAATTCTATGGAAATCTTAACGAAGCATTTCATTTAATTAATCTTTCATTAACTACAGCTTGTACATTTGTGCATGTATGTGCATTATAACTATTGTAAATTATTACTGAACGTAATTTTTTCATCCGATATCCGTACATTCTTTAGCATATGAAAAGTTCTTGAATGAAAGAATAACCCACAGATTACCTCTCGTTTCCTAGAAGTATGTCTGCCCAAGAACGGCCTTGCTCACTTGTTTTCGCTTTCGGTGGCGTCGAAAATTGCCCTGTCCATTGATAAAGCATTGGAGCATTACACTGGTTTTACCCAGACAGTGAACTTCTATTTATTTTGCTTTTTTATTCAGGCTTCGAAAGTACTGCTTTGTGGATATTAAGCTTATCTGTTTAAATGTTCTTCTCCCTCGAACTTCCATCATGACCAAAATGTTTTCTGGCGTTATATAAGAATGATGCGGTGTTTTTTACAAAATGTTTGAGAAAAGAAATAAATTGGCTCTGAGTATGCAATTTCTCAAAGGCTTGAGAAAACCAACTGGATATTTCATGTAAATATTTAAGTTTAACGAACACTAGTATTGGAAAAATTCAGAGCTAAAAATTATTATTTATAATCTAGCCTATTTTATTATTATTTATAATCTAGCCTATTTTATT
>BMAW01051852.1:1735955-1750700 GCA_019974015.1 Nephila pilipes
TCTATATATATATATATATATATATATATATATATATATATTATCATACAATGTAATTATAGACCGATTCTAGGATTAATTGTTGAAACAATTAATCCTAGAATCGGTCTTGAAAGGGAAAAAACACTCATTTTGAGTTAATTTACTTGTAATTATTTACTTGCAATTATTATTTACTTGTTATTATTATTGTTATTATTTACTTGCAATTGTGTTCACACATAATTCAAGTACTGAACGCAATCGTAAACAAGCTTTACAGTTTAGAACACCGTGAGCAAGCATGCCAAACAATGACACAAAAAGGAATTGAACGTGCAATTTAAGAGCAGTTTATATATCTTATCAGGTCACTCCACCCCTTGCAGATACTCTTAGGTATCTAGGATGCTTTGAAAAGGGGAAAAAGTCTAAGAAATGCCTTAAAAAATTCGTACTCTCTGCCTGAAAATACATTGTTTGCACCTAACAGTGTTAATCTGGGGAACGAAACGAACATTATAAGCAATCTTACGTCAAAATTAATTAACCTTTATACCAAAAAATTCACTTTGAGTTTAAAAATCAGTTGTAAATATGAATGTAATCCAATTTAGATACTTTCCGATAACAGGCCCTTGGTTTTAGCATGCGTTCAACAATAGCTATAGTGTTTTGAAATGGGCTAGATTCATATGACGTCCCTGCCACATGATGGATGCAATCAAGTATTTCCAGTTAGTCAGCTCAAGCACCTCCCTGTTGCCAATCTTTTTTAATTGGAAATTTTCTTTAATTATACACAACTGCTAACAATATTAACATTCACGAGTAAAAAAAATGCTCTTGATTTGAAGGTATCTATATTAAATGCAAAAAAGCTGAAAAATTGTTTTTGAGGAGAAAATAAATGTTATATGATTAATAGATTTGAATCAAAAGTTAGAATTCATACGTACAAAACTGATGTCACTTATGATTTCGGCAGAAAACACGTGATTTGTGCTCTTAAGCAGCCCTTTCACTGATAAATGTCTTTTTACCAAGTATTTTTTGTTTGCTTTTGCCCATGATATATTGTAACGGGATTGTGCAATTAACTGTACGATAAAAACAGTGGAAAACATTGAATTTCTTCAGAAATGGTATTTTATGAACATTTTCGCTCTACAACATCGAATATGAATGGTATTTTGGTCCAAAAATATAATTCTTTTTGAGAAAGAGTACAGCTACCTTATCTTCAACATCTCATAGATAACCGAACATTTTCCGCCAATTCATAAAAGTCGTCTAGAAAGTGGTGACTTTTCCTGAGAGTCTCGATAGTCAAAATACTCCTACATCACGACTTTTGCAAAAAAATGCGTTAAGCTCTAAAATGTTATTTAGTTGTTTTTGAAGGAATATATCTATTATAGTCTTTTAAAATTATATAACAACAAAATATAAAGTCGCTAAAGAAAGAGTGGTTGGTAGTGATAATCAGGCTCACTAAAATAAACTTATTATGAATTCCCACCGAAAATTTTCCACTTTATTTAACTCAAAACTCTAATAATAAATTTGATTATTAGTGAAACATTTTAATAAATATTAATCTAGCCTTAGTTTATCAATCTTTAAACAATACTTCTAAGCGAAAATGTGTAATGAATACATAAGAAGTTGATTTTTAGTGATATTTTTTATGATATGTTAAGTTTGAAAAACATCCATTTGCGATACTAATTGCTTTTACGGTTTTGAAAAGTTGGTGTCCTGCTAACTTTCTTCATGTTATTGATTTTGGCAAGTGTTAAAAATGTCTTTCCTTAATTTATCCTTGAAAACATAACGGATATCTATTTCTGAGTGAAAATGATAAATGGAACTTATATTATATCTGTAAAATTATGGTATTTGTTTTAAAATTCCGGAATTCAAGCAAATTTTTGTAAACAAATGCAAGCTTTTTGAATATATAACATAAGGAATCCCCATTTCGTAAAAAAATGCCTAAAACTAGAGTTAAATAACTATTGAATGCACAAAAGGGCAAACTAAATTAAAAAAAAAAACAAAATTCTATTGTAACTATTTGACAGTAATTTTTTTTTATTTATAAATTACCAATATTTTCTCGATAATTAAAAATGAATTACGTTTGTTCTTGTGAACTCGTTGTTTTGATTAGATCATTCTTTAAATCACATTGAAAAATTAACATTGTATAATAAGCCATTTAACCAGGCCGAGGGAACGTCAGTGGGAACATTGGGTCCTATTGATCCTTTGGATATTATGGATAAATGAAAGCACCTTATACTGTCTGAAGGCGAATTAAAGACATCGAGATTATATTGTATGTACAACAATTTACAAATCAGTTGAGTGACAGGAGGTGCCGGAGACAACCGTCTCATCTGGAATCGATTCAGGGATTACCGAGTTCTTGACGATGATAAACCTTGATCTGCCTCTTGTCGGTATATTTCTCTAATCTCTTCGAAAGCCTTGATGAAATTAGAGTTGTTGAAATATCGAGAACATATATAACTCTAGCTGCTGAAACGTACAAAGCACTCAGTTGTTTGCGAATTTTATAACGTCAAAATTGGAATATTTAGGTACAGAAAACAGTTAGGACATGCAATTAGTGTCAACGTCGGCAGATCAACAAGCAGACATAAAGAAAAGGCCGACATATGACAGAGAAACCAAGAAAGGAGATGCTACAACTCTTTTATTACATAATTACTTTTATGGTAAAGTAAAACGTCCTTAAAAATCTCTAATTTAATATAATTCGCATAAGATGCCGCAATTTATCATTTTTAATGAAAGTTGTCTAAAATTACAGAATGGATGTTACAACAATAAAAGCAAAAAGATAGAAACGTAGCTTATCTTAGTCAACACCATTTTGAAAAAACATTACTGCCAACGTTGACAAAATATGCTATTAATATTTACGTAATGTTAGTGAAAACAATTTAATCAAATAACGAAAGCATTTCTTGTAATAAATGCAACGACGCCTTGCATAATTACAAAAAATACTTCCGCTATTTGATGCTTGAATGCAACGACATCTTTGTGTGAAGTGGAGGAGGCTTATAGTTGATTTCCTTTTTTTTTTTTTTTTTTTTTGGTGGTTTGTATTGTGATACTTTTTGAGCTAGGAGCCGCGTACTTAACAAACTTATACCTTTAACAAAGCGTACTTAACAAAATATCTATTGGTTGTTCAAATCATTAAGTTTTCAGTTAATATTTTTCACTATACCTCACAACGAAGGTTCTAGTATAGTTTCGGAGGCCCCGATAACCTAATGGTCATGGTCAAGAACTCGCAAATGGCTTTGTTATCGTCGAATCGTGGGCTCGAATCCTGATCCAATTGATGTTATATTTATATTAAATGGGGTCGATAGCTAGGCGTATTAAATACGATCGGGTTCCAAAGTCACTTGACCGAGGTTCAAAACCACGAAGTCCGTCGCCAATAGCCCTTGTGTGACTTTTAAGTGCGATGTTAATAAACAATTACTCACTCACTTTCACTTGTTTAGTTTCTTGATGCTCCAATTTCTCAATTTTAGGCTCAAAATTTGTAAAATATCTACACTTTTTAGCTCAAATAAGGGCTTTCCAACATCATCATCGCTTAACAAATAATCCAGATTTTTCAATTAATACGATAATATTAATATTATCGAATTAATACTCGTGCATTTCATTCGATATTATCTGAATCCAAAAAATTAAACTTTTCGAGGCGTCGGCCATGTTGTTAAAATGTTGAGTTATACAGAACTTTGGGTCAGAGTGAACTATTTACCACTTTAAGGAAAAATTATATACCAACTTTTTGCATAAATTCAAAGTACTGTATACCAGTTGTTGAATGTCATTCAATCTGAAGGTAAACCAGTAGATAAACAAGAATTTGAAGTCGTTTATTTAGCAGAGCTCTTCATAGATATTGCAGATAGATCTTACATACCTACTGCCGAATCAAAAATTTCTTTCATCTTTTAAATGCTTATGGAATTCTTAAAAGAAAATAATAGACATAAATTACTTTGAAAACATACATACTTCTAACAGATTCTCTGTCTTTATCGAAGTAAGTTGAATATCTTTCACCTGGATATACTCCTGTTAATCCTTCCAAAAAACCTGGAAATCCAGATTAAAATTGAAGTTTACCACAATTGCTTCAATCAAACTGTTAAATAAAAGAATAAGCAAACAAGTTCTTACTTCTGCGAGTTTCATATTTAATCAGCTCTCTAAACAGAAGAGTAATAATAACAGTACCGTAAAGCTGAAAAAGCAATTGTAAAGAAACCAGAATTTACTTTAGAGTAGACTCTTATTCTCTTTATGCAAATTAAGAGACAAAGAAATGTAATTGTAAAAACAATCGTAAGTAAAGAAGATTTTGTTAACAAGTTCAAATTTCAGGGTTTGTAAATTGCAACATCAAACAGTTTTAGACGAGAGGATTTTAATTTTAAGACAGTTTATGTAAATTTTTTTTATTCCTGTTTAAACAAGAATATTTACTCTCAAATCTTTTGTAATTACAATAATGCAAGTTTTAAAAAATATTGAAATTTCGTAATTAATCAATTTTCGCATTTTATTTACCGATATTTAGTAATTTTTTTTTATAAATTTACTTTCACCAGTAATAAGCAAACCTAAATAATTGGTAAGCTTTTTTTCATTTCGAATATTTTTCACACTATACATGGACCTATTTTTACGCATAGTTTATAAAACTATCCATAGCACAGCTTACGAAACTATCGCACGAAGCATAGTTTTATAAAACTAAATTTTCCCCATTTTAAGAAAATTCTGATATTACATATAAATCTCGATAAAAGGGTCGTTTTGATGATGCCGACTGTTGTGTCAATACTACACATTTTCCGAGATGTTTTGGTTACAAATTTGATACAACGTTCCACCGTTGGGGTGCGGCAAAGTAAGATATGGAAATTCGGTTGCAGCGATGTACCAGTCTGTATACGATCTTTTATCTCCTCTTTCACGTTTTTTTTTGTTTAAATAGTGGAGGAATAGAGATATTGGAAGTATTCTACCGAATCATATTGATGTAGTTAGTAGCTTCGAAGTTTGATTTGGGTATGGGTAAGTTTCAAAGAGTCTTCCCCAAGAAAGCGACCGACGCTTAGTGGAGCCCCATTTCTCTGATATATTTCGTTTCACCCACAATCATTGCTGACATCAAATTTTCCGGGTGAGCAAAAAAAAAAAAAAAAAAAAAGCGTTTCACTTAATTACTGTGCTGATAATTTATTGTAAATTTTGAGGTATATTTGATGGTATCAAAAAATAATTTTCGGGCCGTCTATGAGATTGTACTAGTTGTAATTTCAATCAGATATATAGACATAAAACATTTCAAAATAAAATGTATCAACTACTAGTTTCCGTAGAAAGTTTTTGTTAGATTACGTATTTTTCGCGTACCCTATTTTTCGACTCCAACTTTCTAAAGAGGAAAAGAAGACCAGGATTACGAGAAATCTTCTCAAACTTTACAGGAATTTATGGTAGGACAAATATCAAGCAGGTAAATGCTTTTGCAATATATGGTTGATCTTTTATCAACACTTTTCTATCAACTTAATAGAACAGGATATTCAAAAAATGCAAAGCAAACGAGTAGAAATCTTACACAGTCAAACAGTTTTTTCCCGATCGACACCCTGAATGATTTAGGTCCTTTTGTAACATAATCCAAGCGATGAAATAAGTGGGGAAATAGGAGTTCATGGAAATGTACGATACATATAGGCCACTACAGTGATGTCCCAACTTGAAATTCAATCTGACTCACAGCATCTTTTTTGAACCAGTTTCAAGGCTCCCGTCTGTTGGCCATTTTAATTTCGTGAACGTGAATTTCGACTACCGTTCTCAAATCTTTACTATTTGATCTATTTGAATACAATAAAGGGCTTCAGAAAGAGCGAAAAAAAAAAAAAAAAAAAAAAATGAAGGCTTCTGGGAAATTACTTTCTCCCCTCCGATACTTAAAAAATTTATAAGAATATTTTTAAAAACCGGAAAACTCACAACCGAATAATTAAAATAGGGGTAAAAATATTTTTAAAAATTGGAGGACAAAAGTAAGCATACAGAAGTATTTATTATTTTCTGCTCTTTCAGACACTTTATTGCATTCAAATAAATCAAATAGTAAAGATATGAGAATTAAAGTCGCAATTCCATAGGATTAACATTACGTCCATGAAATCAAAAGATGGGAGCCTTAATTGCAGTTTCATCCCCCTTACATTGTATCGAATTTTTTGAGGATTATCTCAACCACTGTGAATTGATTGGTTTTATTGACATCACACTAGAAGCAACACGAGGGCTATTGGCAGAATGCCCAAGGGGACGGAACTGACCCAAAGGGTTTTGAGCTACAAACCAGCCCCCCGGGAGACAATCACCCTCCCACTCAACATTTGTTGACAAAAAGATTATTTTTTTCAACAATAGGAAAAAAAAAGGCAGTAAATGTTTGAGCAAAGAACAAAAGAATAAAACATAATCCCGAAAATCAAAAGAAAACAATCAAGCAAATGGATGCTGATATGATGATGCAATAATACAATGACTCACGCCGGCAGACAGACTCCCGGCGATAGAGTACACACAAACACACAAAAAGAAGTATTGGAAAATTCAGAAATCAAATTCAGAATTCATATGTACTCGGTATACAAATTAAAAGTTTATAAGTATAACTAAGTATTAAAACAATTATGAAATTTGTTGGGCAATTTTACGAGCCTTAAGAATATATGATTTAAGCATGAAATGCAAATTAGAATTTTCACACATGGACTTCAGCCAAATAGGTTTCGCTGTTGCAACAGGGCATTTAGATTGAAACTTTTCGTAAATGGACAAAAGAAAACGTAGTGGTCGGTATCTCCAACAGAAACAAAAGAACATAAATTCGTATTTTTCAAATGGAAACGATTTAAATAACTAACGAAGGGACCGTGTCCAGTTAAGAAGCTAGTAATAAAACCAGAATTGAAATCAAAATTCAAATTTGATCTTAGAATATAGGACTGAACCCGAATACCGGTATTATACAAGTTAGCCACCAGAACTCCCAGTCAGAAAGAAGTTTATTTTTAAAATCTTAACTATAAAAGACCAAGGGGAAGGAACATTCATTTCCTCACCATCCGTGACAGTTAGTTTGGAAATGAATCTGCAAGTTTATTGTAATAATCTCTGACGTGGGCCCGAACCCAATATAAGCTATAAAAATCAGAAGTTGCTAGTTTTTTCTTTAAAAATATCAATAAAGGCTGATTTATTTATGCAGTAGCGAAATTGATGATAAATTATCGGAAAAAATATAAACTTTGAAGTTATGAGAGACGACCCACAAAACGGCACACCCAATTGCCGAAAGTTCGGCCTGGTGAACTGAATTATAAGAATTCAGTTTAAACATGTAGGCCCTATTTAGGAAACCGCGGTGGAAGACACACGACGAATTCAGTTTCGGATCCAATTATTGATCCGTCCGTCGGGTTAAATCTTCAACTCGAGGAGCCCCGAAAGTTTGTTAAGAAAAAGAATTTGTTTTTCAGGACGAACAGCTCTTTCTCAGTGAAGTATTTGATTCGAAAGGGATATTATTAACCAGGTGAAAATAGTTGAAATTATGCTGCTTCCAGATTTGATACATAAGAAACAGAAATTTTAGGGTAAGATGATTGGGGGGGGGGCAACTCCTGCAATTACCTGCTGACGTCCTGTAGACATTGGTGATTTTTAAAAGGTAAATTCTCTGAATAGAGTTTAACTTGATAATTTGAGAGGAGTTTAGATCACCCCCCCAAACCCCACGCCATAGACAATAATAGGTTCTATAACAGATAAATACCATAATTTATAATTTTTAGAATTGAAATCACCGAAGGAAACCCTATTAAAATTTAATGAGAGATTATAATTTTTTTTTCTTTAAGTTAGTTAATGTGTGGACTTCAGAAGAGCCTTATGTCAATCAGAATACGTAAATATTTCTAAAATTTACAAATTTTAGTGCAGGAATTGTTTAGTTTGAAAATATTGGGTTTCGACAAAAAACGTTGTCATCACGAATCCCCTTGTCATGGATTGGCGGACTCCTAAACACAACCGAGGAGGTTTTCTCAATCGCCTTAGTAGTGCTTGATATTCAGCATAAGATTAACTAAAATATTGGAGCTATGCTTTAGGTCTCTTCTAGAATTTCCAGGTTCTTTCTTTTCCAGTTTTCTATTGGTGGAACAATAATTTAAATATTTTTAGGAATAAACTTAATGCTCATAAAAGGGAAATAATTTTTCTTATAAAAAATAATTACCCACCTGGAGAAATTGATAAGCCTCAATTACCATATAAAAAAGAAAGATCTTTTAAAAAAAATTCTTGAGACTTAACACGAGGCCTGGGAGCACTTCTGCACCACCAATAACGAAAACTTTGGCAAATTTAATGTGCACCAGCCTTGGCTAAGCTGTGGGCACAACTGTAGTGAAATGGGAAATTATGTTAGAAGCTATATCTCCACAAAGTTCAGTAAAGAGAAACATGGTCGATATTTTCAGAATCGATTCCTTGTATGTGATGAAGTGTCTTCTATTTCAGTTTTACGATACTGCATTGAAGTAGTTTCTTTACATTACATCTTAATATTTCCTCTGATAAAAGTTCATACCACGTGGTTCTTTTTAAATAGATAGACTCTTGAAATAATTTCCGTTGCTTTTATTTTGTTTTTGACAAAGATATTGGAGATATCTGAGAGCATCAGGGCGTCAAACACATCATGCCATTAGTGATGATAATATACTACATCAAGAAGATGTATTATGTCCGAATTTCTTCAAAAATTGGAAATGAAAATATGTTTACTATTTTTTAAGGTTCATTTATTAAAGATGGAAAAGTTAAATTGTATAAAATTATGAAATACTGCTAATATTATAAAAAAGGTGTTTATTAAGGCTTTTTGAGGAATAAATGAAATAAATATTTTGAATTAGCTAGTTAAATTTTTTTTCTTGTTCTTCATACCCCAAACTTCATATTTAGAACTATAGCGTTATGACGTAGGCTGAACAATCAACAAAAATAGTCCAAAAATTGCAAAATTTCTCCATTTTTCAAGATTTGAGTGCGCAAACAGAAGATACTTTTTTAGCAAGGCAAAAAACAACTCTTCTGGGATACAGGGATGGAAAAAGTGTGTTTCGGCTCATCGTAACACATACACATAGATTTAAGGCTTGGACATTTTTTTTTTATTTCTTACCCTATCTTCACAATTTCGTGTTGTACCAGAAATCTACATGTATCCTCTATGTGATGCATTGGCTTTCTTAGTTCCCAGATTGGGTGTATTGAGAACTGAAAAAGATGGTGCTCCATATGGAGATGTGGTTGAAGTGGTTGAACTTACACTTTCCTCTCTTTCCAAAGAGAAAAAGGTACCTTTATTGATGTCACTTTCTTTTTAACAATGAAACAAAATCTGTCATTATAGTCTAGTGTCGACAACAACAACTGGAATTCTTCTCTGACGTGTTTGTTCGACGCAGGGGCTTGGAAAAGAATACAGTTGAAAAGTGAATAATGCATTATATTGAGGATACATGTAGATTTCAGGCACAACAAGAATTCGAAAATTCAAATGAAGTTATGTCCAAGGAGGCACTACTTTTCAATCGAGTCGCGTAGCCATACAACGGCGTATCCAGAGGGTGGGCACGGAGACACATGTCTCCCATGTCATAATTTCCTGCGTAAACAAAATAGTTTACCTGAATAGGAAATCCCAAATATGTTTAAAAGTATTTATTTGTTGTTTTACTAAGTTAAAAGTCTTTTTGTGTCAAACACAGAACCGAACTACCTACCGTAAATTTTTTAGTTGGTTTTTTAAAATTTGATCCTTGAGTTAATATTTAGTTTATTTTTAGATTAAGGGCTAAATAAGCATGAATTATAAACGAAATAAACAAACACAGTTTAGTTTTATGAAATTTTTAAAGAAAAGAACCATTGTGTCTCCTTTTGAACTTTTCTGGATTCTCTCATATTCGCTGGTGCTCAAAATTATGAGAATTTTCGGATTTGGTCGATTATCTCTAGAACTACTGGACAGATTTTAATGAAAATTGGTTCGTACATAGGGTTGATATAATACAAAAAAATAAACATTCAACATTTATGATCAACATTCAACACGCATGATCGTGCGAAACGCTCATCGGAATCGCAAGGTATGAAACAGCAGTTGCTTAATAGAACCAAAAAAAAAAGGAAGGGGTAATAGGATAAATGGTCCCCTCTTACAAATATGCAGGCCTCCCAACGTGATTTTATGCTGGAAATAAGACTTATGAGTTCCTGTGGCAATTGGTCCCACTCGTTCAGCAAGGCTGCTTTCAGGTCTTGGATGGTTCTCGGAGGGGGCTTGCAAATTGCCCTTCCCAGTGCGTCCGAAGCATGCTCTATAAAATTGAAATCTGAAGATCTATCTGGATAATCCATACAACAAATATCTTCAATTTCCAGACATTCGTTGACCAGATGAGATCTATGTGATCTCACGTTGTCACCCATTAAAATTGAAATCAGGACAAAATGGACCCCTGAAAAGGCGGATATAGGACTCCAAGACTTCTTTTCTATTTCTCTCAAGAGTAGCAGTGCTTCTTTCAAAGACATGGAGGTGTGTGTGGACACCCAAAATGATGCCTTCCCAGACCATCAAGCCTCCGCTGTCGTAATGGTCGATTTCTTGGACATTGGAGGGCAGGTGGTGGGACGCTGGTTTTCTCCATATGAAAGTACGGAGAAAATCACTGGTTAGGCTGAACCTGGACTCATCAGTGAAGAGAACGGTCACTCATTGATTCATGTTCCAATCTGTATGATCTCTGTATCATTTTAAGCTGACTCTCCTGTTCGCAGAACTGAGCGGGACGCAAACAACAGGTCTGCTTGCAAACAGCCCTTTCTCATGAAGTCTTTTGTAAACAGTCACCCTTGAAACTCGGGTTATTGTGGTTGCATACAATTCATGAAAGACCTGAAAAGTTGTAGCATCCCTGTTACGCCTTGGACAAATGGTGATCTTCTCTGGCCATCAAGGCTCTTGGACAACCCTGCCCAGGTTTTTTCTCGACGGATCCGGTATCTTTAAACTGTTTCCATAAGTTAGACGTGACACTGTGTTTTTATAAATTCTCTGCAAATTCTTAGAGAATAAATCGAATTCTCTGCAATATCTGGATTGAGACTGGCCTGCTTCTAGCCTAACCATAATTCGCCACTTCATTCCCTCATCTAAACGTTAAAAGGACTTCATCACTTTTCCTGTTTGAATTTTAATTTAAGTGTTTGCTGCAAAAAAACACCAAGAAATTCGGCGAAAGGCGCTAGTGAACGAAATGCGGATTTTGGTACGCGCGCTTATAAATCCTGTTTTTCGACTAGTTCCGCCTCCATACATGTATACGCTTACGTATTCGACGTACAAGATTTGCACCTTTGTTTCGAAACAGTATTTTTACATTTCGTGCAGTTCTTTTCATGATATTCTACAAAATGTGCAAATTCTGTTAATTTTGAGCCCCAGCGTGTGTGTATATATATATATATATATATATTTCTGTGTGTGTTTTAGATTTTAGATTTAGTTTTTGAATACTCATAATGTAACTTCGCTGATTATCTTCTGTAAGGCTCTAGCAATGAGATCGTTATAAAAACTAAGAGAATAAAAATTAGATAATTATTTAATTATAAAAATTAAACTAAGTATAATTTCAGAATTTTAAAATAATGTAGTTAATAGAAAAGAAAGCAGTTATGCTTACCATGATTAAAATAAGCAATAATGCAAAACATAAAACTGGAATTGTTAATTCAGGCTACAAGATAAACAAAATTATTAATTCGAAAAATCACTGTATCTGAAGTTTCCGTTTTTTCAGCCATTTTGAATTCGTGAAAAATGTCAGTCCAGTAGAATCACTAAGAACTTTTTCAAATCTAGATCTTTGACACATCTAATATTTTCATTTGAATTCACAGCAAATATGGAATCAAATGTACGGAAAATCAAAAAATGAGGAAGGGTTTTATCTAATTGCATTTTTTGAGATATTTTTTAAAAAAGTAGCAATATAATTCTAGAAGCACTTCTGATAAATTACTAATATAAACTTAGTAATTTATCAGAAGCTCTGTGAAAAATTGGAGGAAAAACGTTCTTCTAATTTTTTATGCTATCGAATGTATGTTACTGCATTTAAAAAAAATGCAACAATCTAGACTCTGAAAACGCAGATTAAAGATCTATAGTGTTTACATCGTATTTCCTAATTTTTTCAACGCTGGAAGATAAGATTTATAAATTTTTTATTTCACTAAGTCATCCGAATGCATTTAAAGCCGGACTCTTTATAAAAATATCAAAAATAATTATTGTTTTATCAGAATGTTTTTTAAAATTGCTTTTGTTTAAATATTATAATTTAAAATGCAAATACTTTTTAAATTTAGATAACGTTAATACATAAAAAGGGAATGTGATAGGTAATCTTAAATGATTCTATTGCGTCACTGAGAGACGATTGCTTTCTAGGTTATAGCCCTGTAGCGGCATATTGAAGAATGAGTCAGCTCGGTTTTGCATGCGAACTGGGAAACATGTTTCTCAATTAGTAGGATAAAGTAATTGAAATTATACAGTCCACAGTTCGTCTCATTTTTTAATTCTAATATTTACACTGCTATCTCAGAAACAGCATCTTCAGAGAAATAGCATTATATTAGTAAAAAACTCAAGCAGTCAAAAGTAAAAATCACAAACGATCTACGAAACCTTGTGAAAGTGGATATAAAAGTTTGTTTTGTGTGAGTTTTTTTCTTTTCTTTTTTTTTTTTTTTTTTTGAAGATCTTGAGTAACTACTTTAAAAAACACGTTTTATTAAGAGACTTATGCAAATTTAAAATTAACCATATCAATAAATTTTAACAAAAATTGTAGTGTTATCATTGTAGTTTGAAATTTCCATTACCAACATCTCGAATACATTAAAATCTTAATTCAGGCTCTGATAAGGGAGATAGAGTTTTCATATCTCTTGATTATTATAAGAATCTTACGAAAATATGAAAAATTTTACTCAGTTTAATTCATTCAGTTTGAATGAATACTATAACGTTAAGTAAAATATTGTTTCCTGCTCCTATGTATCTATCTCTTGCGAAAATTTCTGAATACGAATGTTACAGTTGTACCTCTGGTAAGAAATACCTTCAAATAAGGGATACCTCTATTTCAGAGACAATTCTTTTGGACCCTATCTCTTTAAATATATAGCATATGTATTTATTTCTTATTAAGAGACACCTCTATTTAAGGGAATAATCGTCTAATCCGGCGGGTATTTGTAATTCTTTCGATAAAAATCTTTGTAAATATGAAAAAAAATAAGACATTTATATGTTTTGTTTTTCAAAAAAATTGGTTACTGAAGTAGTCTGGTATTTAAAAGACAAAAAGTTTTGTATTCCTTTTTAATATGAAAGACTCCAGACACTACACTATTCAGTGAATAAAAATATACCTTTGAAAATTCAAGAAAATTACAGCAAAACTTACGGTAATTTTCGACAATAAGTTTTTTTTTTTAAAAAAATAAAATAAAATAAAGGGAAATTTTCATTTTTAATACATTATCATTATTGTGAAACTATATGGTAATTTTTTGAATGAAATAAATTTTATTTTGGAAATAAAAAAAAGTATTTTTACGTCTATTTTTGCAATGTAATTGTCATAGGTTCTTATGTCCATAAAATTTTTAAAAATATAGACAAAAATACAATAAGATTGAAGTCTTTCTTTGTTTTTTTTTTTTTAAATTCTTTTGGATGGACGTCTCTGAATTCAAATAAATACACAATAAAGCAGATTTGAGAAAGTAAGACATAAGATTAACATTACATTTACAAATTCAAAATGTTTAATAGACGGAGACCTCTCTTATAAAGTTACTAGTACTATTTGAATTTACATATTTTTAAAAGAAAATTCAGCTTTAAGTTTAAGTTGTTCTAACTAAAGCAAAATATTTAATAATTATTTATTTCAATTTGCATGTATTTATTCTAATAATTAAAATTCTTCAATTAATGTAACTTATATTTAAATAAATCATAATTACTGCAATCATTTTACAAACAAACTTACATCTCGTTTGAGGACAAAAACAACATTAACAATGATTGCAAGAAAGATGAATGGTGCTCCAGCTATCCATGGTATCAATAGTGGTGGATTATCCTTGAGAAAAATATACAAAAATTATTTAATAATGTTCTTCATTAGCTAAGGTGTAAAATTGAAATCATAAATAAAATAACTGTTGAAATACCCAGAAGATGATAACCGAGCAGCTTACAAGTCCATTCATTTTGTTCCCTTACGATCAGAAGGGGATGGCTACTTGTCGAATCCTTAGAGGTACAGTAACAGTATTGTTAACCTTTAATGAAGCTCAGGTAGCCATCAAATTGAAAAGTTCCGTTAAACCTTCTTGTGATGTCTCGATGCGCGACAACGCTAGACCATACACAGTTAACAATACTGAGGAACTTTTTCAGAAATTCAAATAGAAAGTTATGAGTCTTCCCCCCCCCCC
>BMAW01051852.1:1754237-1788731 GCA_019974015.1 Nephila pilipes
ATATATATATATATATATATATATATATATATATATATATATATATAGAGAGAGAGAGAGAGAGAGAGAGAGAGAGAGAGAGAGAAGTGACAAGATGTTAACATCAGACTTATGAACATTTCTTTGAAGTGGAAGCGATTTGCTTATGTACGCAATAGCACCTCATACAGCATCCAATAAGGAAAAAAGACAAAGAGCTTACGGTAAATAAAACTTTTTTGATCTCCGTCCACTTTTTTGTGATACCAGTATGCTTCAATAAAGAAAGTATCATCACTAATCATTACGTAGGTTAAAGTCTACTGCAGCCATGAGAAATAACTCACACCTAGCTTAGTGAAATGGTAAAAGTTATTACTAGTGGTATAAAAAAAGCTGGGAAATTTGGTATGAAAGTTTGTAATACTTGACACGTTATTTTCTGCTACCATCTTATTAAATCTATAACTATCGGACATATTGATATACGAGTGGCTTTACACAGTTAATATATATGCTGCTTGTTAATGAAATTGCGACATTTGTTATTAAAATAGAGTATTTGGAAAGTAACAAAAAGTTTTTTCACAGAAAATTTATTAGTTGAATTAAATTTAAAAATACAATTGAGCTTTAGACAACATATCTAAAAAATAGGGCACCTTAGTACCAGGTAAATTGCATTCAAGAATAGCCATGAAGGTCGGAAACAGCATGTGCATACGGTAGTTATCACAAAAAAAAGTGAAAGGACAAACGTAATTGAATATGCAAATTAATACACTAGCCTCCAAAAATTAAGATGCAACCGGTCTTTTGTATCTAATTTGAAAAGAAATTATTTTAAAAACAGGAAATTTAAAAGAATTGCGCTCTAAGCAGTTCTTTATTGGATTTTGTATAATTTTAATTCAACTATGAGTTGGAAATTAAGAATTATATTTTTTACGAGTCTTACGTCACAGATTTTTGTGAAAAAAAAAATAGATTTTAATAAGAAAAATGTTCGCCTCTACTTGCCACGCATAGGCGCCATCGACTTTCCATACTTAAAATTAAGTTGTCGGACGCTGGGATAGGAAACAACGCCCATACATGGAGTAACCTTTGTTCCTGTTCATTGAATGACCTTGGTGGAATACTCAGGCAGCCACCTGTCTGCCGAGGTAGTCATAAAGATTCTCATTCCGATTTTATAAGTCCAGGGATCGCGTTGACCATTCCATTCGTTAAAAACCTTGATCCTCAAGATCAACAAACCTTGTTCGGCGTGCCAAGCATTATCATATATTAGGAGGAAATCATCACTAAAAGTACCAACATATGATGTAGTTTTTCGACATTCTTGCTCAATATACAACATATATATGTATAATGAACACGAATGTAGTCGTGGTATTTCGCAGAAGTTATGGAGCACTCACAGAGAGATTCCAAACAATGATTCTACCAAAACAATGATTCTGATGAATGCATATTTCTCCAATGGTCGATTGTTAGTATTGGGTGCCTGCAGTATACGACCTGAATCACTGTCATAAGCAGATGGATATTTGTCTATGAAGAGCACAGAATTCTATTGGTACCTGGTCCAAGTAATGTGCACACTTTCCCTTTGTAAATGAAATTTAATATGTCTTTCATTAAGAGGAACTTACACGAGGGCCATTTTATATAGAGTTCTTGATTGTGAAGATGTTTATGCACTTTAGTTTCCTGGCACGTCTCGTACTTCCCCGGCAGCGTGAAACTAATCCATCACTTTTGTCATAAGATATGTCATGTACCAGTGTTTTTATAAGTTCTTAGAAGTATTAGTCAAGAAATGATAGGTTTAGGGATTGAGATGCCAACTTAAAGGATCACTACACCTGATGCACTATTTACGATATCGTCATTATCCTGGAATCACAATAAAGGTTGCATGGGTGCAAACCCTGTTCATGATTCAAATGGTGGGGTAATACTTGCACCAAAAAAGTATTCACTTCAGGTCAACCGATGAAGCGTGTGACCCCCACATTACCAACTCCAAGTATCTACTGCAAAGCGACTTTGTGTTGAATGACTTAGTGTCCTGTGGTGGTCTGCCACTGTCCAAACATGGACGTTACGAGCAATGCGTGAAGAATATTTTCCTTTATCATTGATTATTTCTAATCTTTATCATTGAATAATTTAGAAGCAGGTAAAACGATATCTGCCCTTTTGCAGAAATTGCACAAAAGCAACACAAGGTGCATGATAATCCGGTTGAATTGCTTAGATGGTGATACGGATGCACTTCGATTTCTCTAAAAAAATTTCAGACACTGGTATGGGAAACTCCGATCTTGTGCTCTCTAGAGCTCGCCTCTCGACCGAATGTAGAACATTTTTCTTGATGTCCAGAGATCACGGCCGATCTTCAATGCACATAACAGCTCTCTGGAAAGATCTCATACCAGCTAGCCTCCTGCGCAGGTATACGAAGAGTTCGATATGGTTGTGAGGGTGCCTCATCATCTCGTTTCTCGTGCAAGCCCTACAAGCTCGCCAATTACATTCCACAGTGTTTGATCCAAACGCATATCGGTAAATTTCTCGTCTGTGTCGCTCATTCTACTCTACCTTCATCCGCGAGTGAAAAGATTTCTGTCAAGAACGCATGGAATTCCCGTGCTCGCAATCTATCGCGTCAGGAAAGCATTCTCAAACCTGCATTGCATTGCGAGAGAAGGGGGAGTATACTCTACTCTTTTTATATATAGTTTTATTTAATACATCCAGTGCATATACATTCAGTTTAGTATACACACCAGCACCACATGAATAGTGAGAAAAAACACGCAATAAATAACAAAGAAAAAGAGAGTAAAAGGAAACAAAGAACGCGCTACTTTTTGGAGGCTATTATACTTAAGTACATATTTCTGCAAACTGAATTTTCATACAAATAAATGAAAGACAACGAAATTTCATCGAATATACGTGTAGCATGATGAGGATTCATGCAATTTATAAAATGTGCCCGTATAGAAATTTGACATTTATAAATTATGATGGCCTGGGTCGGCGACAAATTAAATGATTTTGACGGTTTAACAGACTGCATATATATTTTATATATTACCTGTTTTTACCTATTTATTCGAAATGGGGCATAAACACATAAATTAATGTAACATATATAAAAAATTTATTATTCGTCCTCTTAATAATTATGATTTGAATGAAAGGGCACCGTAAGAGTAAAAATGATTAATACATTCTAGGACTAAGCATGAAATGAATCTCAATCAAAATGCCTCTGAATGAATCTTCTGCCTCTATTGCAAAATATACATTTGCAATAGAGGCAGAATTCAGAAGCAAACAATGGATCTATTTTTATTTTCGCTAATTAGATTAGTGATAACAAGTAATTTAAAATTAATGAGGAATGATTGCTTATAATTGTTGCACGTAGAAACAACACGAGAGCTATCGGTGATGGACCTCATCATTTTGAACCTCGGTTAAGTGACAAAGACGACATCTGAGCTAGCACCCCCTCTCCACACCATGGCTTTGTGAAGGAAAGCTTAGAAAGAGTAATATAACTATTCTGAGAAGTATTGAAAGTATAAATTACGAATTAATCCTTTTCCTTAAATCCATGTGGTTGCAATCTGATTGTTTTGTAATGAAATTACCACATTCAGCATAATACTTTTACCAAGGCCGTTCACATACCAAACTTTTAAACAGACAGCGCCTGTGTCGTAGAGATACTCACGATTTTCTCTTCACTAACCTTGAGGACTTTAATTGAGATTGATTGCTGGATATCACAATTTCTTCCCAACCAAAATGAAATGTGATTAGGTAAATTAGATGAAATAAATAAAGTGAAATGATTTGGATATGATGGTACATAAGCAAAGGGAAATTTAGAAGATAGAGGACGAATGTGATTAGTGCTTAGTGTATGCCTAGCAAGAGATCGATGAAATCAAGAGTTGTTTCTGGTGGTAACTGTCGCAGAGGATTTAGTAAATCAAAATAATCTCGACTGGAAAAGTTTTGATAAGAGTGTTTTATTTTATTTGTATTTGAATAGATTGATTAATCCAAGAGCCCCCAGAGAGAGCGGAAACTCCTTAAACATTATATTACAGTAACTGATAAATAAATAGTTGAATAACTGACTGGTGAATCTTTATATAGACTATTGGCTATTAGAATTAGTTATAAATGATCATATTATGGCACAAGAGTCGGGTAGAAGTAGTTATACGCCACACGTCATATTTCTGTACTTAATTGAACATAAAGATTTATAGAAATAAGCAAAAATATGATTTTACGGAATTGATTTACGAGGTTGGATCAAATATAAACAAGTCTTTTTAAAAGATCTTTCTTGAAATGCTATTTACCAAAATTGCATCAGTGCTATTCTGTTACATATGTTCCCTGCATTATAAAAAAGAAGTATAACATATATGGAGTCAATTATGATCAAATTCTTTATTTTTAGTTTGATGAAAATTTTTCTCATTCTAACGCTTCTTTGAGATTCCAATTAAATGGTAGTCCGTAAATACTAAGTCAGGACTCTGTGGAGAATGTTCAAGAGTTGTCCTGTGAAGTTTCTTTAATTTTTCTTGCATTATACGAGCTGTGTATATAGTTATGCATTGTACTGAAGAAAAATAATTTTGCGGATCAGAATACAATGTATTTCGGATCGTTATACTGATTTAATTCTCTCCTAAAGTTTCCATTTGTATTCTGCATTAATTTTAAATCTATCATGAAAAAATTCGACTAACTTAATACCTTTTGATTACCCTCCTCCCCTCCCCCCCAAAAAAAATTCAGCAGATACCGAGTTTTTGTTTTTCGTGAAGCAATCTTTCTTTTTTGAGCACCATTTCATACACAGCCGCTTCATTTTTGCAATTACATAAACGAACATATGAAGAATAAACGAACCATGTAGACTAAATAAAACGAATAAACACTGCCAAATGATTACTTAAATTTTAAATAACTTATTGCGCTTGCTATAGCAAAATATATAACAATCGCCTGTCGCTAGTAAAAAAATCTTGTATATCTTGTTCATATTTTGATCCACCTTCGTCAGATCAAATTTATATTCTCTGTACGTTTCGTAAGTATCACCTATTTCGAGAACAAGGACTATTGTTATCATGAATGGAAGATTTGTTATACATAACTTTTAAATAAAAGAAATTATTTCTTAAGCATTCAACCAATTTATGTGAATATATATGAATCCGAGGTGTGTCTAATTCCCTAAATTTAAGTTTGTGGCTTCAATAACTTTTATATCTTATGCTGTTAACTAATGAAAAAAATAAAATGTGCAATTTACTTACCAAAAATACACCAATAATTAGAGCTACGGAAACAAGCAATAAGACGCTGTGGAAAACAATTCCATGTATCCCCAAACAAAATACAACTGAAAAATAATAATTTTATACAAAATGTAAAAAAAAACATATTTTTTTGCAAAAAGGACAGTTGTAAAAAAAAAAAAAAAATACCGCACCCTTCGAAATTTTTGCAATTTTCATTGAAGCAGGACACAAAATTGAGATCCCGATTAAAAACTCAAATGGAACTAAAATACTTGTATAACACTAATAGGTCATGAATTTAAAAATCATAACTAACTTCTAAGCAGAATCGAATAGAGAATGCTATAAAGAGCTCATGTTTAAAATTTCACTGCAATCCGATATTGGCTCTAAAAATATTCGACAACCCCGCAGAAAAATGTACGAGATTTCTTTAAACAAACGATATTAATCTACAAAGAATTTAACATTTATTTGTACAGTTACAATATTTTAACGAAGTTTCTCCTGAATATTGTTTACTTTAATTTTTTAATTTTCGGCCACCTGTTGGGAGCAAGTTTGAACGGGTTTTCTGCGAATTCGAAGACCTATTCCTTAACACTGTGTCTTAGAAAATTGGACTAGGAAAAAATTCTCAGTCATATTTACGAGGTGCTTTTACTACTGACATTATGATTAGTTCTCCACAACTATTGCGATTTGTAGGGGAGGCCACCGCAAGTTATTTAATTTGTTTTTAAAATGAAATCAATTATTTTTTGAGTTAATATTGCCAGTCAAATATAAAATAGATATTTCGTTATATCTCATCCTCAGATTAAGGAAATGTGTGGACAATTAAAGTGTCTTAGTAATGGAGATAATTATGTGGAATAGCATATTAAGGTACAGGTTTAGTTATAAAAATAAAATAATTGAAAAAAAAATGCTTTTTTAACACCGAAATGGTATTTACTTAAAAAACACTCTGATACATTATTGTTGCACTAATGATTTTTCAATAATTTTCCATAAATCAAATTAAAGAATTTCTTTCTTTCTAAAATGAAACTGTGAATTTTCGAAGCAAAGTCCCGGGATTTCAAAATTTATAATTGGGTATCCTAACAGAGGTACCATTTAATATGCGTTTGTTTATCTATAGTTAGAGATGTGAATCACCTTGTTGCTTCGCAATGTAATAAATTTATTACGTCTGCTAGTTTGTTTATTATTCGATAAATTAACTATTGAGGACGAATTTTTCTATTGTTCAATTCTTGTGATTCAAACTTATATTTTATACGGGGTTGACTGAAAAAATACCTATTTTTGACGACAGATGGAAGCTAATGCAATTCGAAACTCGTTGTGTGCTATCATCTACTAAACGGCCCAGACACAAAAGTAAATCTGATTCAAAAATTAATTTTGACTCGGCAGCCATTCGAAGCAAAACCCGGTTTTGATTGCTACCGTGTTGAGTCGTCGTTGTCATTTTGTGTCGAATTGTACACGTGATATGGATTTAACCTTATAAAACCGGAAACCAAACAGCAGCCAGAAGAATGGGTTACTTCCGATATTCTAAGGAAGGCAAAGACGGAAAAGTTATGGTGATGATTTTGGGATGCGATGGGCTTAACACTCACGGATTTCTGGAAGAGAAAAAAAAAAAAAAAAAAAACGATCACTGGGCAATGCTACAGTGAGTTACTGTATTTCCATTATCCTTTCTCAATACGGGGTACTTTTTTTTTTTAACTATTTTCGTATAATTATAACAACAAAATAACTTTTGAGCATAAATATGTAGTCTGAAGAGAATTTCTTTCAAATTATTTTCAAAATATAGAAAATGAATGCATGAATCTTACCTTCTAATACACTTCGTGCCACGGGATGTTCAGGGTATTGAAATAATTCTGATACATGGAGAATTGCAGATATTCCTCCTGCTACAGCCCATCCCTTTAAGCAAATCATAAAAATAAAAAGTCGAATAAATAAGTGTTTCACGTAAAAAAAATAAGAAATGTAGCAAAATTACAATGACTGCAAAACTGTGATGTTAATGCCAAATGATACGATGTGTAAACATCAACATTTTGTCTTTTACATATCAGGAAGAATATTTAAGAGAATTCAAACTCCAAAGATCGAAAAAAAAAACCGGATTTATTTTGATCCAATACAAATTACTTGCAATATACAGAAAAGCGAAAAGAAAATTTAATACATCAAATGTAAAGTTCGCAATTCAGAATTCGCAAGCGTAAGCTTGTGTTCATTGGTGAATTTCATTTAAACTATTTGTATTAAGATGAACAATAAAATGCATTTGAAAGAACGAAAAAATATTCGTCTGGTTTGACATTTTCCATCCATTTTTGAAAATATTTTTAAACTTTATAAAATACTTGATTTTTTTTATAATTGAATTATAAAGGAGATACCAGACAAAATTGATAAAATTTCTAATATTTCTTCTATCATCATGGAATTCGGAACAAATATATATATATATATATATATATATATATATATATATATATATATATATATATATAACATATCGATCAATAACTCCGAGGTCTAAAATTGAAAACAACATTTTTTTTTGCATTTTTTTATTCATCGAAACATAACACCTTTGTTAATCACTTTTTTTAGAGTATACAATCGTTCAATCACCTTTTCAAATCTTTTTCCATTTTTTTCTTTCTTTTTCTTTCTTTTCTTTCTTTCTTTTCTTTTCTTTTCTTTCTTTCTTCTTTCTTTTTCATAGAAATCTTTTTTGTGAAGTAAATAGATAAACAACTTTCTGAATCATCGACTCATTGCTCCATCAAAACAATCGCAGGCACCATGGAAAAAAACCTTTTCACTTCACTTCAAAAACCTTTTTCCTGGTCGATCGACTTAAAATTTTGCACGTTTCAAACAAAAAGTTAGCTACTCTAGAAGACCTGGTTACTGGTTTACTAACGAAACATCTCTGAGTTGTTCCTCAGGATGATCGATGTGTTATATATATATATATAGTGTGTGTATGTGTATTTGTGAGAGAGAGAGAGAGTGTTTGAGTCATAACGCATCTGCCAACAAATAAAATATTTATACCTGTTTGAGTTATTAAAATTTTGCGCAATTTAATGAAATTGCTCTTTGTGATTAAAATGACGTTTTCTAAAGAAACTATTAATATTTAAAAATGAAGTAAAGAACATGACCCATGGGATTTTGTTATGTGCCATGTAGTTAGTAGAAAAAAACATTTTAAGACTTGCATCATGATTTTTTCTGAAATAACACTCCAAATACTTTCGATTATGAGTGCGCAGATAGATTTGAATAATCAAAACCCACGGGATAACACTTTTTATTTACTACTGTGAAAATATAATTTTCAAATGTGAGCTTTAAAAAGAAATTTGAATCGATAGGAAGGCATTATAGACATAAGAAAATATATATATTATAATATTATATATATATAATAACTAATAATGTTGTTATAAAAAACACATATTGTATAATACAAAATGGGCCAAAAGTCATTTACAATTTGAAATGAGATTAGGTGTTTTGAAAAATATTATTTTTGTGCTTAGTTTTCAAAATCTTAAAATCAAAACTTGAGATTTTAACTATTGAAAATTACAGATCTGAGAAACGCATAAAATTTATCCATTGTTACTAAACAAATAAAGCGTTACTCGTTCTCATGCAGAGGGTATATCAGAATTATTTTCCTTTCAGTTTGCCTCTTTCTAGTCCTTCAATGTTAACAATCTTTTGTTTCTTACAAATACACCAGGTATATGGTGTCAGCAAAATGAGTCCATATCATATTTAGCCACAGAATATTAATTATTTTTTCAAAAAATAAGTCCATTCAGGCAAAGAGTATAGGTAGTTGCAGGTGATCGACTCAGTGCACATGCGTGTCTGCTCGCAGCTTTTAGACGCTATTAGCAGCCGTATCACCTGCATGTGTGCCGAGCTGTAGAAATTTATAATGTTTAAGATAGCTGAATCACCTTCGAAATTTGATTCATGAATGCAAGAACCTTGACAGCAGCAGAAATTCATCGACAGTTTTGGTAAGTTTACAGTGAAAATGTTACGAGAAACAGCAAAGTTGGAAAGTGAAGTGAATGTTTCTGTTCAATGTCTTATTAGGTCTTTTGTTAGTTAATAGAATCATCCACCCGAAATTCGCACTCAGGATTTAGTTTCTCTGCTTCGGTAACTTAAGAGAGCTTCTCGGTGGCGAACAGTTCAACGACGATGAAAAGAAAACTGGAATCATGAACTGGGTTTCTTCTCAGGAGGCAGATTTCATTGACGTCGATGTTTAAAAATTTGTTGGGCGGTATGACGAATGTTTGATCAAAAATAAGAATAGTGATGAAAGTAGATAAAGTATGTATAATATGGGTGTGTGGATAAAATGATTTTAATGACATTTACACCTTTTTTCTACTAATTAAAAATGGGCCTTATTTAAAAATAAATTCGCCCCATACTTGCAAGTGCTAATGACAATTTTTGAAGGATGAATCTCGAACTTGCTTTGACCACCAATTTCCTTGTTTTTCTTTCAGTAAATTTTTTCTTGAGTTATCTTAAAGATGATGTTTATATCTATGAGCCTAAAAGTATTGGGTACTTTTCCATTTAGCAGGCGCAAATCTCGCAAAGGAGACTTTATTGACGACAACACACAGTATACACATATTCCGCTTGACGTGTGTTGTATCATTTTTGGCGAATTTATCGTTTGCGCCGGTGAAATGGAAAAGTACCAAGTATTGTTATGCTCAAGATTAATCAACAAGGAAATTCTAGAGATATTTCAATCTTCCATGAAAATAAGATGGAAAGAGTCTATATTTGCGATTTGGACAAAAATATTAATCAAAAATACTATCAATTGGGTACTTTCCCATTTCGCCGCGCAAGCGATAAAACCTTCAAAAGTGAAACAACCGACGCCAAACGGAATATGTGTTTACTGTCTGTTGTCACCAATAAAGTTTGTCTTGGATGATTAGCCGAATGGAAAGAAGTATATATATTGTTTCCTACTAATTCCAAACAGTTTCCATCATATAAAGGACGTTAAATGTCCCTGACACTTGATCGCTAAAATTAGAGTAGTGTTGAAAAATAACAATGCTCAGCACTCCATAACTTTTTTTATTTTGACACCCATTTACAATTCTTATTGTACCTAAAACAACCTGAGTCCTCTATGCAATGTATTTCATGGTTTGATCCAGGCGTCGTTAATGGCGCTGAATTAAAGATCCAAATTGAGGATGAGGTTCAAAGCAAGTCATTGCAACCAACCTTTTTTTTTTTTCCAAAAAAATTTTTTTCTTTAGAAGACGTGATCGGCTGAACAGCGTCCGTTGAAGTTTTGAAATTGGATCGTTTTGTAACATTTTCGTTCCTCCGAAAGGAAAATCCACGCTTGGATAGATTAGATATTTGAAAGTTGTTGTTAAACCGATTACGATTGGTTTAGTGATATGGTTTTGACGAATGACTGTCCGTCGAAAATAGATCGTTTTGATGTTTTCCGAAGGAGAAAATCAACGTTTAGAAACAATAGAAATTTAATAACAATGGTTTTAAAGCACGTTCGTTAATATTAGGGAATCGACTACTGTTTTCATGCTGATGAGTGCAGATTTATCTTCTGATAAGGTCAGAAATTTTTATTCATTCGTTTTCTCGATGTTTCCTCTTTCTTTATGCTATGCATTTTTACTTTTGTTCATTAAACTGAAATTTGTAAATGCTTGTCTTCCTAGACACGATATTTCCATTTTTTTCATCATTGAATATGCCTGCTTCGCTTCTGAGGTCAGCCGGGACGCCATTTTTTTTTTCTCTTCAGAAACTCCGGTTGAAACACCGATTTAGCGCATCTTGGACGATTTCAAAATCTCGTCAAGGGCACTGACAATAAACTTTAACCAAAATAAAGTTCTTCTGGGCCAAATTTCTTTTTAGCCAGCCTCTAAGCTTGTGGTTTTTATCTGACCAGCTGAAAGAAAGATGCCTTTTGTAACAATAATAACGTTATTCTGTTTTTAAGACTGAGATTTATTAATGGTCTCATCTTCAATGGTTCTCTTATTGGACATGATAAATGTTGGTAAAATATACTATCAAGGTCTTTCGAAATAACAGATGTACATAAACAACGTTCTTTTCAATAGGCTAAATTTACATGTTAGAATAGTTCATTTAAAATTTGAAAAATGTTAAAATGATTGCAATACCATGAGCAAATAAAACTCTAAAATATTTCAAATTATTTTCAAACTTTGTGACTACTGAAGATTTGGCGAAGTGATAAATGAGGGAATAAAAACAAATTTTTTCAGTAATGATTGAGAGTTGAAAGAGCGGAGAGAAAACCAAGTGAAAATGCAGTTTAGCCCAACCACTTAAGAATTAAAAAACTCATTAAATATGGAAAACAATAAAGGGTTTCCATGTCTAAATCCACACAGTGAAGAGAAACCAGAGAAATACATTTTGAAAATACCATCAAATTATTATTCCCTCCAAGAATGTTGGATAATCATTCATCAACCCATTTTATTTCCTCCTAGGCGACGAAAAATAATGGACCAAATCATAATTAAATAGGTTTGCATTATAAGGGCTGTGAGTTCAGCATGATCGTGCTTTGAATACCATTTTGTTTCAGTCCCAAGGTGTAGATAATAGGCTCCAAAATCTTAAGAACATTGAACTTATTTTTATCATGATATAGATAAAATCATGGTGAAAATGCAGTTTAGCTGCAACCACTTGGCGATTTTATGGCAGGAAGCCTATATATTCGAAAGGATAGCCACGCTAGCCACCTCAGTGGAGAGAAAGCATGGTAGCCACAATGGGCAAAATATCGCCAAACAATTCCTGTCGCCAAGTGGTTACGCTAAACTGCATTCCAACCAAAATCATATAAATATTTGACTACATTAGAAAAATATTAGTACTGTTCTGTTAAAGGGATTTGTAAAAAAATCGCCAAATAACGTTGTGCGAATTCACATCTCTCCCGACACAGTACTATTGCGGTTGCCCTTGATATCGCTCCAGGTTGGTGGGGGAAAAAATAACTATCGCCAATGGCCCCTTTTAACGGAAAAGTACAAAAATATTTTATTTTCAATTACTCTATACTAATATAGGCACTTCTCTGTTTTAGCGGCCTCCGATTCTGAATCGCCAAGCGAATAAGAAATGTCGCTAAGTAAGTTGTATCAAAAGATAAGTTGTGCAATTTTTGCGACGACTTGGCGTAATGGTAATTTGACGAGTGCCGCTATAACAAAGAAGTACCCTGATACATATTCTATACCAGGGCAGATACCTGGTTGTATTAGAAAAAATTATTTCGATTCATTAATCTTAAAAAATGTATTGCTTGGATACTCCACCAACACACGTCTTTGAAATTTTTCTATTAATAATTCTATGACATTTTTATTCCTATTATAATATAAGAAGGCAATATAACTTACCCCTGCTATAAATCCTATTAAAATTGTAGCGTCTTCTAATTTTAAGACGAAGCAACATTTATGAGCAGACATGCGTATTAATATAATTCAAGAAAGTAAAACTTTCACCATAATAGTGTATCATTTAACAAAAAATCTATCTTCCGAGGTTCTTTGTTAGAGATTATGTCAGTCACAGCAAACATAAGTCATATCTTGTAATGAATGTTCAAATTTTATCAGATGCTAATTAAAAGGTTGCTTCACAAACTGATTGCTTGAGAGAAATCAACGACATAAAATATAAAAAACAATCAAGTAATCAATTGCTTTTGGTTAGGTAATGGAGGTCAATTAACTTTTAGCTAACAAAATGGTCATTGATTCTGAACACCACGAGATAAAATTATTTGCTTTGACATCTATTGTGAAATAAAGGATTTTTTTTTTGCTTAATTTCCAGTTCATTTATTTTATAAAAATGTTTCCTTTTGTCAATTTATATATTTTCACTCAACAAGCTGCTTAATAAAAGTAGGACACCTGTGAATTCTAAATCATAAATTAAGTTAACGAAGTTGATAACTGTGATTGTATTTTCACTATTTACATTCTCAGCTTATATTCTGTTTGAGCAAAACGAAATTTCACCGAAATCTCTGCTAAAAGTAATAACTGTTAAGTTCTGTAAAAAGTAAAATTATTTTAAATGAATAATTATTAGCTCATAATAAACGTGCTTCTAAGCTTCAAGCTCCATAGAAGCAATTGCTACATCAAGAAAGAAAAAATAACTTTTTTCAAGTTTTTACTTCATTCCTTATAAACACAAATAAAAACATTCTACAGAACAAAAACTTTGCCAATGCTAACAACAAAAAGAATAAAAACAAACGATTCTACCATAAAAATAAATTATTAAATAAAATATTAAAATAAGCGCAAACAATAAATTATTAAAGTAGACAATAATGTTTTGTTCGGATATTAAAAGAAAAGTTAAGTATATCCTTAAATATTTAACTTCGATGAAATAGAAAGTTAAAATATATCCTAGCAATGTCAATATACCTAAAGTAAACTAAATGTATTTAATATACTTATAATGTGTTATAATATCAAACTTTTGAACCTAAGATATTCTGCTTCTCGACGATTATAATTGAATTTATTGTTCATAATTTAAAATTTTATTTCAAGTATACATTTACTGGACACGAATCATTTGACATCACGGTCACATTACAAATATAAAACATGTTCCTATCAAATGATTTCATGCACTTTCCTGTCGCCAACTTTTCTTGTTTTTACAAAAAAAGTTTCTTTAAAAATAAGATATAACTGTCAACAGTATTAAGTAAAAAATACACTTTATTTAAAAATATTCATATTAAAAAAAAATATTCAAAAAAAAAACTTTTTGTGGAGACTCTTAATATATCATTATTTATTAAATTTAAAATTATAAATGGAATTTACACTTTTACAACAAAAAGTATGATACTAATGTCACCTTGAATTCAGCGAAAAACACGTGTTATGAAATATGGGATCTTCAACGGCAACGGTATAAATTATGAGGTTCCTATTTATTTAAAATTTTATTTACACTCACGTCTTAATTCAGGTAAAGTAACTGAAGTGAATAATTGAAATGTTCTTTCATAATAAAATTGAAAAAGCAAAGAAAAGGAATGGATCAAAGCAGTCCAAGGAGACTGGAAATTTGCGAGGAAAGTAGGCGAATTAACAATAAAACAGAGCAATGAATTGGGCCTCAAAAGAATTGGTTAGCTCCACCGAAGGGAACACGAGCGTATCAGCTAAACGAGAGTTATCCGAAAATAACCTCCAATGCTCAGTGATGTGAAATTCCATTCTGTAAAATATTCAAGACCGAGATTAAACTCTCTCTGCTAAATTAAACGGAAATGAAATGCCGATCTCCGTCACCATGTAAAAACAATAATTTTATTTTTAATTTTATGAATTTTGGTGATTGGAAGTTGACAGAATTTAAAAATAAAGATTTTAAATATTAAAATGGGTCACCGCAGTATTTAACGCGTCCATTTAGGAACAATGATTAGGGGAAAAACTTAAATATGGGTGAAGTCGCATAAAATTAAAATTAAATTTTTTTTAATGAAACACTAGAAAAAGGCTAACTGTCGATGGTATTGATTATTGACAAGGATGGGTGATATTTTAGAATTGGGAAATATTGGTTATTTTGGTCTAGTGCAGCTCTTTTTATACTGGCGTCAAAAGGTGATAGACATCTTAAAAACTCGTTAGAAATTTTAGGCAATCCATTGAAAAATTTCTATGGTTGCTTTTTAATAAAATTTGGAATCGGTTGTATTTGTAAATCTCGATGTGTAAGACTCCGTTCCTATCAAACCAAACAGCATTAGTAACTATGACCTTCACGAATCGAACCCATTGTCTCGTGACTTTTGAAGAAAACTATGTTTTGTAGCAAGTAATTATTGATTGCATGTTACTAAAGTATTAGGATTAAAAACGGTAAAACGGCAAAGATAAGTGTTTCGACATTGCCACTTTAATAAAAAATTTAAAGCACCTATAATCCCTATTTCACCAGAATTAAATTAAATTAAAAAGGTAGACATTTGAAAATAATCGGGGTACATCTTATCAGGATTGATAGCTCTATAAGCAAGATTCGTTGGTTTTAATTAATGCCCTTGAATGCTTTTGGGATATATTATGCCAAACATCCAACTAAGCTAATTATAAAAAGTGTAAGATTTAGAATGTTGGAAACGAACAGAGTTAAACGCAAAACATTCAATTAAAATGTATCTCACAGTAAGGTAACAAATGCAGTGGTTACACGTAAGGGGATGCAGGAGAGATGTTTGTATGTAAGTCTAGTGTGTCTGATACGCAAACGAGTTAAGATAACGTCCTGTCGTCAAAATGATAAAGAATTCCAATGAGAAATGACGAGTTTCACTTGATGTATTTTATTGTCTATTTCAGTATTCCATTAATCCTGCCAATCGATTGGCGAGGATTGTCAAAGAGAGAAAGTTGCAAAATTTGGTTTGGCCCCAATTAGTTGAGGCAACTATTGTAGCTTTGGAGAGGAGTTCACAGTGAAACATCAGCTTTATAGACCGAGAGATGAGTCAGAATGATTTTTTTCTCTTAAGCCTAGATAAGGGTTACACTCTTGATTATTTATACACGTCGCACTTTGTAGAAACATGAGGGTTATTGGTGATGGACCTCTTAATTTTGAGCCACACTAATCTCTTGACGCCCTTAGCCACATAAGTGAATATTTATTTTTTTATAATCATCGTTACTATCATTAATAAAAAGAACAAAACTTTGACAATAAATTAATTAGTACAGAATCTCTCAACAAGAGAAATACAGTCTTATAGTTTGGTGACACTGATAATGATATTTACGGTGTTATGAATTTGAAAATAGCTTCGGACTGGACGGTACAGATCATTATCCTGAAAAAAAGAATTTAAAAACTCTCCAAGATGTCTCGACAAAAATTATGTATGACAAACGTGCTATATTTTTGAGAACCGGAATATTATGAAATCATTTAATTTATAAATTACTATTAATACTCAGCGGACGCAAATGTGGACGTTATATTTTTTTGTGTATATTTTTATTGTTCTCTCGATTTTTTTTAATTATGTTTTTGATTCATATCAATATAAAATAAATAAATCGTGATAGAACAAAATTATTAAGTCATTTTTTTTCTCACAATGAGAAATCATCTCTGAAGAGGTTAAAGTGATGAGGACGACATCTTAGCCGACACCCACTTTCCAAACCTCCAACAAAATTCCACTGAACAAAACTTCGAGTTCCAACATATTTAATGCGCACCAGTCTCGCTACTCTAAAAGCTTTTTGTTCCAACAGGACTCGAACATACAATTCGACTGAAACAATGCCAGCCATGAGCTTGCGACCATGGGATATGCACTCAGAAAGTGTGGTTGCCGTGAGGTCATGGTTCCATTAGTCCTGATGCCACTAAAAATTCGACGTGCAGTGGGGTTAATGCACGTTATACCCTAATGTACCCTTTCAAGGTACAATACCCTAATGTTGGGGTGGAATGGAAATTTGGAGAGAGGGTTGCCGACTCAGATGTCAGTGGGTGAGCGAAAGTTGAGGCTCTTAGAGCAAGAGCCAAATCTGGTTATGTTGCACAAACAGTTCCGGCTCACTTGTCAGCCTCGTCATTAAACCGAAGTTCAATTACGAGGTTGATTGAATTATTGGTTTGATTAACGTCGCATTAGAAACAACACAAAGGCTATTGACAATGGACCTCGTAATTTCGAACCCGGTCAAGTTACGAGGAGGGCATCTGAGCTGTGTCACTCCTTCTCCTAACTTCCAAACCACGCCATCGGGAGAACTTTGAGTCACGACAGATCTAACGTGCATCAGCCCTTGCTACACATTGGGTCTTCAGTGGCATCATAGCTCGAACTCACGACTCGAAGAAAACAGCACAGCCACGAGTCCTCGGCCATGACCACTAGAATACCGTGGCCACCAAAATTACGATGTACGCAGCCGATAGATCTTATATTACTCATAAGCTCGACATCAATGATCAATAAAAAAGCTTGTGACGTTGGGCACGACGATCTATACGGTGTGTTCCTTTAACCCTCGCTAATCGGAGAAGGTGTTTTCTGTGGTACTGGGAACATAAGAATTTGACAGATAATCAATAGAGTGGAGTACTCTTTACTGATGAGAGCAGGTGTAGTCCGAGTAGCAATTCTGGATGCATACACATATGGACAGAGCGGAGAACCCGTAATAATCCCTCCAACAGATTTGGAGGTCGCTGTATTCTCATTTTGGGAAGGCACGATGCTTGGCTACCGTAAGGACCTTCACATCCTCGAAGGTGATTCAGTCAACGAGACACGCTACTACAACCAGATTCTCCTTCCTTTGTGCGTATTTTTTAAAAGCGCTATGGGTTCACAGTTCCTTTTCATAGATAACAATGTGCCAGCTCATCACACAGTAACTGTAGAAGAGCTGTTGGACAGTGAAGATATTGAACTCATGTATTGACCAGGAAGGTCTTCGGATCTAAATCCAATCGAGAATGTATTGGAGTTTTTAGGGAGACGCTTGGCAGCAAGTAACTTAAAGCCAGTTCCTGAGCTCCGATTGGCTCTTCAAGACGAATGGGCTGCAAAGCCTCAACAACTCATTGACATCTTCATACTCAGTATGGTCATACGATGTGAAACTTGCATAGTACTCAGGCGTGATTATATCTCCTACTAAAAGTTGGATGCTTCTGGCTTAGACACTTGTCACATGGATGTTTCGGCCTTCAGTCGCATTCTGATCTATGCTACTTTTTTTTTTAAAATAAAGTTCCTTTTTATCCTTTTGATTTATTTATTGGTAAGTTTTGCTTACACAAGTCATGTTCTCACGTCTTGGGGATCTTATGGTATTATTTGTGTTGATTTGGAAAGCTTTTGCCCAAAGTTATATTGAAAATAATTCAAGATAAAAACCAACGTTTTTAAAAACAATGTTTTTATATGGTGGCAAAGTTTATTAAAAAATATTTAAATATTAGTTAAAACTTTGTAAAATACCTCATATTCCTCTCGTCTTTAAGATCACTCTCTCTGCGAAATTCAATATATCTTCCATAGATGGCGCCAGGTTACTACACAGATTACGTTACTAAAAAAATTATTGAAATATTAGTTAAAACTTGTCGCAAATGTATAAATATTACATTGTTAGGCGAATAAGAACGATTCCCAAGGTTTCAGAGCTCTAGCTTAATTGGAAGTTGGTTAAATTAACGATCGAAAATTTGATGACACACACACCAAGTGAAATTCAGAAAAACATTCTAATAAAAACATCTCGTCCTCAATCTTTGCACACCAGTGTATGCGTGCGAATTTTTGTTTTAAGATTCAGTTCATTAATATAATAATAAATATTATATTTATCTCATTAACGTAAATATATTTACATAATTTGAAGCTTCATTTTAATTAAAGAAACCTCATTTTATACATGCAGTCTTTTTATTGGGATGTAGAATAATCTAACGATTTTGTTGACACCAAGTTGGCTTAGCATTTATTATGAATCGGTGCGCATCCAGTTTTTTTTTTTTTTTAATTTATATTTATAGCACCCGAAGTATCACTTGAATTTGATGGTTTATTTTATTTTCATTTAGGGCAACAAAAGTTACTCTAGCTTATGAGATTTAATTTTATAGTTTATAGTTTGCTTCACATTTTGCAAATGATATGAGTATTATTTTCTCCTTAATATTTTATCATCTGCTTTAACTTTAATATTTAATTGAGTAATTCGATATTTTCTAACAGTATCGTGTACTTTCACTCTTATTGATGTAAGAAGTTGCCATTGTTTCAGTATTTTTTAAAATTACTTATTTGATTTGACTTTTTAGAATCATTGTTTGCTTTGATTTTTTTTAGAATACTTATTCGTTTTGAAATAAAAAAAAAAGGGTCTCTTGAGAAAAAACTGCCACAAAAGTCGACTGAGTGTTCAAGATAATACACTTCGAAGTGTTCAGCTATAAGAATTTGAACATGTATTCAGGAGAATAAACTTATGTGTACTATTTTAGAATTGTAGTTGCGTAATCGATGTGACAGTCTACTCAAACTAATGTTAATCTGAGTGTTGTATGGGGCCATCTTTACGTTTGATTATATTATTATTAATATATCATAAGCGTAACTGTATTTAAGGTTCAATTTTTAAATGCATTTTCTTATTCATTATCATTGGAATTACAACTTGCATTAGAATTTGGTAGACCACGTTTTAAAAATTTTGATGCATGATTTGTTCAAAAACTGCAAATATCAAACGCACGTGATAAACTTTATAAAAATTTTTTTTTTCATTCCTCGAAAATACGAATTTGTAGTATTGATTCAGACAAACTGAATTAAGGGGCCATGTTAAATTTAACATTATGGATGAATATATTAGAAAGCCAGATGGGCTGTTGTTTTAGTCAATGACAAAATGGTCACCCGAACCCATTTCAAATTTTTATCATTAAGGCTTTTACGCATAAATTTAAAGTCTACTTTCACTGGTAATGAACATAATTTTCAAAAAATGAGTCATAAATTTCTCTTAATTTTCTAATTGGACTGAAATATATGAAAATCATTTCATTTCACGACAGTAATAATTACATTTAGCTCAAAATATATTCAATTTGATAGATTTTTTGTTCACTTTAGTTTCAATATCTTAAAAGAATATTATAGTTTACTTCAATATTTTATTGTTTACTTTAATTCTAGTTTTTAATCGAATAATTTTTTAAAAAATTTTTAAAAAAATTCACAACTTCGGTTGCGAAATTTCTTCTTCACAACACATTACTTCGAACAATTTTAATACACAAATATCTCAATCCAAACACAAATGTCATTCGATGTGATTTTATACCTTCTATCATTATTCAATACCGAATAATAAGAGTTAGAAGCTTCAGAGTGAAAACAGTGTAGCAACAAAAGCAAAAAAAGATAATAATAACACGATTCTAAAAAAATAGAGATAAAATGATCAGTATTCCATTGAAATAAACATTTTTCTGCGATAACTAATAGAAAAGTGAAACTAAAAAGGAAAATAAAATTCTAAATACATATTTAGTGCGGAGAAAAAGACAAATAAAAACGTTTTTATTTCTTCATATACGAGAGTCTATAATGAAGTCTTCTGTTTATTTTAAAAGTTGCTTATAAGAATGCTTATTTATTCCATTATTTGCTTTAAGAATATATGGTAAATTATAATATTACAAAGCAGAATATTCATGCTTACATGAAAACAATTTATATCAATTTTATCACTTGTATGTATATATATATTCTTTTTTACACGATTTTGAAATAATACGGTTCCCCAAAATACTCTTTACATGAATTTTTGTTCCACAACGATTCCCAAAAAACTTTTTTAATTCTAATTTTGACAGTTTAATCAGAAGACGATCGATTTATGCCCACACATGTGTCAGTGACAAATGTGACGTTTAAATACATTTTAGACTCAGTGAAAGAAAGAAATTTGACTGTTAGGGAAGCATAGAGAAAGTTTACGATTATAGATTGTAATGCACATTCTTTTGCCATCAAACAGTTGCGCCAATCGACCTTAAATGCTTGTTGGAAAAAAAATTGACAGCATATGTCAAAAGTGGAAGTTTCGTAACACAAAAGTCAGCTGCATGTTCTGAAATTATAACTCTATTAAATGCAATTGGTGACAATGGTTTTAAGATTATGCAAACTGCTGATATCGAAGAATTGATACTAGAAAGCCCCTTGAATGCGGAAGATTTGATCGAATATTTGTCGGTTTATGATAATAATAACGAAGTCATTAATGACAAAATCAAAGGTGAAGTTCAGATAATAACGGCTGATTTCATTCGCGAGGGCTTGAAATTTGCTACAAGTATGGAACAACATTCTCTTACTCAAGATCCTGACATACATAGAGCGAGCATTAAAATTTCAACGTCATCTTAAGTTTTGTGTAGCACGATACCAAGAATTACATAAGAAACTTCAGAAACCAAGAAAACATACTTTGCAACAAAAAAAAAAAAAAAACAGAGGCCGTTAATAACGAATGAAATTCTTCATTTGAATCAAAGCCGACAGTTCTGCTAGACGTAACTGACGCATCTACTGATGATGGCATTTTTGATCCAGTTCGTAATAAACATGCACGCTTGTTATGAAGTAGCCATCAATAATTGTTAGTTAGTAATTTGTTTCCTAACTTCAATTCTAATTTTTACATTTATACCTATTTACTGAATTTCCCCTGTACACTAATTTTAATTTTTTTGTAATAAAAATGAATTATGGATTTCATTATTACTTTTTTTGCACGATTTTCTAAGGAACGTATCTACCGTGTGAAAAAAGAGTTGAGTATATATATATATATACATGCATACATACATACATATATAAGAAAGTAAAAAATAATTGATGAAGTATTTGAAAATGTATTTCGTTTTCTTTTCTTTGTTTTTTAGGTTTTGGTTGTACTTATTCGCATATTCTTTCAGATGTATTGATCTCTTTTTGTAATACATTGTTGAGTAATTTTTTCTTATTCTTATGCTGTATATGTTGGATAATTAAAATTATCGATTTATTTCTTATATATATATATATATATATATATATATAATGATTTTTAGAAAATACTTTCTTAGTGTCATTGAAAATAATAAAGAATTACTGCTTTGTATAAAAATAATTTTACAAAATAAGACTAAATTATTAATTTTCCTCATATTTTTACTGCTGCAAAATTTCCCGAAGACCCCGTTTAATTTAAAAATGTAACAAATGGTTAAAATATTTATGTTACAAAAGCTGGGGTAAATAATTACAAAAATACCATAAGATATTATTAATAATTTTAATAAAATAGGTAACATTAAAATAGTTCAGATATTAAGAAAAAAAGACACTTCTACTGCGGTATACTAAAAAAGACATACTGTTAATTATTTCTAAGGATAATAATATGAATGAAGTTCTCCCTTATGATAAATTTAAATCTTTAAACAACATTGTTCTTGGAGAAAAATTATACTAATTCTTAAGATAACAAATTTTAAGCAAACTTGTGGTATTCCACGAGGAAGAGTAACTAGAAATAATTTGGCTGTTTTCTACTGACGTGTTTATGTATACAATCCTACAAATAGAAATAACTTATATGCATATTCAAGGGTTTGTCTCAAAAGTTATGATAAAAGTTTTATTGCTTGTTTTCTGCACATTGTCAAGAGAAACAGCTGGTGACTGTAAGTGAATTGAAATTTCAGTTGCAAATCACAAAGGTCAGCAAGTGGTCTGATTTATCCATGCATCCGTGCTAGTTTTATAGAGAGTTATTGTGTGGACGCGTTGTTATGCAGCAAACTGTTGAACAACTACCTGCGATAAAGTTTTCGGCTGAACTTGGTAAATATGGTAGTGAAACTTTGGAAATGTTAAAAAAAAGTTTTCGGTGACGAAGCTTTATCACACAATTAGGTCTGCAAGTGGTACTAGTGTATAAGAATGGCAGACAGAACATGGAAAATGCCCAGCGCGTCAGACGACTATCGACATGGAAAACATAGGGCAGCATTGATCGAGTGAAGAACTATTTGAACTCAGACCGCTATTTAAATTTACGATACGTTTTTCAGGATATGGTAGGACTGCCTAAAATAGTTGTTCACCACATCGTTACGGACGAATGAAGAATGCGTAAAATCTATGCGAAACTGATACCAAATGTTTTGACACAATCGTGTGGTGATTTCGCAGTGAATGTTGCATCGGGGCACAAATTAACCAAGCTTTCTGAAAAGAGTCATAGCCGGAGCTGAAAGTTGGGTGTTTCAATATGATCCTGAGACTAAACAACAGAATGTGGAACGGGAACTCCAAAACTCACTTCAACCAGAGAAGATTCAGATAAGCAAGTCCTGAGGGTAAAGCCACCTAATTGTATTCCTCAGCTCCAAAGGATGGTTCATAAGGAATTTGCTCCATCTGGGTGGATAGCTTATTCACAATTTTATGTGAAAGTGGAAGGAAAGGCAGAAACTGCATTCGTTCAGTTTTGTCCTTAAAACATCCATTTGCTTCCCCATCCGTCATACAGTCTTGAGACACGACTTTTCTTTGTTCTCTAAACTTAAGATAGAGTTAAAAGGACACCATTTTGGAACAGTAAAAATGTTTGAAAAACAGTGAACACAAAACTTCTAAGCATCTCACATGAATTAGCACACTTCTACAAACAATGGTAGCACCATTGTACTCGTTGTACTGATACTCAAGATTCATGCTTCGAAGAATATGAAGTATATTTCATTGCTCAATTATATAATTTTTTTCTCATTACTTTGTACATGTATTGATGATTTACTTGTTTGAATTACAATATATCTTCTGAAGATAAAACTTAACTTTTCTTTTTATCCTACTATTTAAATATAAATCAAACTAATAATAATAAATATGAAAGAAGAATTTAGACATACAATTGAAAATTATAAATAATAAAATACGAGCAATATTTATGGTAGAAGAAAATTTCAAGTTTCGTATGAATAAGGTATCTATTTGGAATAGTTGTTTACATATTTCTATTTCTAAAAAATTTATAATTAATTCGTGATAATATTGTTCCATAACAATTTTTTAAACAAATTTGTTTTTTTTTTTTTAAAAAAAAGCTTTATTTTAATTTTATACTTAGCCACCAGATTCAGACACATATTATTTTTAATAGTCTTGGATTTACAAATTGGATTACTTGGATTTATTGATACTTTCTCCATTTTAATGTATGGAACAGAATCTCCATTTTTGTTTTTTGTCTCGAGATTTGCGATTTTTTTTTTTGGTTAATTTGTATTTAACTAGGTTGTGTTTTTTAATTAATAGTTAATTTATGTTTTGAATTAAAATTATTATGTATCACTTTATTTTCATAAAAATTATGGATTTTTTTCTTTATATTTTGTATGTTTTTAGTTTAGGATAATTTTTAATTTGATTTATATGATTATTTTGATAAGTTATTGTTTTTTCAATTAATTCTGTTGTATATGTAGTTTTTTAGTTTTAATAAATGTTTTAAACTAGTTTGTAGAGGTTGTAATTTGTAATTTAATATGATTTTGTACACACACACACACAAATATATATATATATATATATATGTAATGATTTAACTTTAATTTAATAACTTCTCCTAATAATAATTTATTTTTCTATTCTATCTCATTCCCTAATTCAAAAGTAAATAGTTTATTCTTATTTCCTGATCCCCTTCCAAATTATCCTTTTATTTATTAAATCACGCTCTCATAAAACTGGTTAAATTCAAGTTCCCACGATCATAAATCTGCCAAAATAATCACTATCAGACTCCTTGACTATTATGATATTTCTCCAGAATCCCTAATCCTGTACCACGGGTCTTATGAATTTCTCTATTATATAATGGGATACTCTGAAAAACAGAGCACTTTTTGTGGTGAACTATGTGGTGTTTGAAGAAATATGAATTCTCTGTGGTTAAGACTTGTTAAATGCTTTATCTAACTTCTAATTTTTATAAAGAAAAAAGTATTTCTGTGATGTTCAAAATTCAGAAACATATCAGAGAATGTTTCAACAAGTATCCGTGTCAGGAACGGAGTAATTCTCAGTAGTGTTGTCCATTGATCATTTTTCTCTTTTATAAGAAATCGATGGATATGATAGCATTCCGAAAATTTGTCGCCATGCGGCCGGAGCGATCGTCTTTGTAGCAGCGAAAAGAACCCATTGTCTTAACTATTTCTTGTATGAAGGGGAAGAATTCCGATCTCATCGATGGCGACAACTTGATGCAAAATGACGACACAAACATCTTCGCAATCAAATTTTGAATTGACAGCAACGGGAAACCAAATGGAAACTATCATATAAATCAGTATCAAAATCGTTTGGGCGTAGTTTAACAAATGGTTGTACACATAGATAATACCAGTTTCCCTAAGTAATACTATCTGTCGTGAACATGTATTTTTTCAACCACAGTCGCTAGACCTAAATTAACACTCAAAAACGCAGTTTAACTGCATTATTTAGAGATATACATGAGACAATTTGTTATAAAAAAACCGAATACTCGTTGCATTACAACAATAATATAGGATTTTTTCCATACACTAAAACAAAATAATACAAATTTCAATAAAGAAATACTTCAGGTACTGTTTATTAAAATGAAACAAATTACTAATACAAAATAGTGTGAGATGATAAATCCTTCTCAACAGCACATTCTTCCGGAATGAAGAGATTGATTAATAAAATGAATACGCTTCAGAGGGGTGGATCACAGCCTGGAACTTGAATAATTCGCCTGGCAGCTTCAATTCCAGCATGGACAGCAGAAACAACATCTCGTGACTGGATGTATTCTGCTAGAAATGCACCGGACAATGCATCTCCACATCCTACACTGTCCACTACATTGTCCACAGGTTGAATATCGAAAACTTGATAGTCATTGGATCCTTGGACTGCGATGAGAGGTTTAGAGCCTCGGGTGACGATAAATATGCTCGAATGTGTGTTTTCAGACGTCTGAAGGCGATGAATTCGTTTTACGGATTCATCCACTGTGGTAAAAGGGGAAATAATAATACTTTTAGTTTTCTAAGATTTTAGATATTATCAAATAATGTATCGATAGAATAAGAATCTCTCAATCTACAAAATGAAACTATACTAATTATTTGAGATTTGATAAGTAATGACGTCATTACCACCAGTTTGCTCATTCACGAGTCATGCGTGTTGCACCATATTGAAAGAGAATTAAAGTTGGTTGCGTAAGAAATTCAAAGTATGGTGTTTAATTGCGAATACATATTTAATGACAATAGCCATACAGGTATCATCTACAGCAGAGGTATTCAAACTTTTAAATTTCAGGAAACCCTTCGAGTTTACTATTTTCTTGAAGGAACCCCTTGATCAAAGGGAAAAAAATAGGGTATGAAAGCTTTAACCAATTCAAATTAACAAAATAATTATTGCATCTTTATTTTATCACAATATAAACGTTTTAATAAGATAATGAATGGTAAGGTAGCTAATGGGTATTTGGGGCTCCCTCTAAAATATACTCTATGAATAATAAACAAAAGTAACAATATTTTAATTGTAACAAATTAATAAAAATAAACAAATTAATGACATGATTGTGACTGTTTATAATTGCAAAGTATTTTACGTCTGGAACAGTTGTTGAAATCTGCAACCTAATATCATCTTCAGCATCCAATCTGTTTTCAGGATTTTCGTATACATACGTTGAAATATATGAAATTAAATGCTTCACAGCTCTTTTGGAAATTTCTGGGTATTCTTTTCTAATATCAATCCAAAAATGCATAATATCAACTTGACTAAAATTTTGTCTCAATGGAGTGTCAGTCGATATATCAACTTGTTATTCTCTTTCTCTTATTGGGAGTTTAGAGGTGTCACAGTTTTGAGAAGGAGTTTGGATCCAATATAATTTTTCTTTTTGAATAAGGAAATATTCAAAAAACGTTTTTTGCAGATCTGATTAATATTGGACCAAACTAATTTTTACATTTTTATCGGGAATAGCATTACCATCTACTAAAATATTATACAAATTAGGAAAGCATTCAAAACTATTTTTCAAAATGCAATCTACCGAAAATTTCAATTTTAAAAGAGTGGCGTCAATTTTACTTTATACCTTGAAACAAGTGCACAAATAAGTGGAAGATTCTTCACCTGAGCCAAAGAATGGAGACTAATATGTGACATAGTGTGTCTAGGTTAATATATTTGAAGCACGCAACTTTTTCGAAATTTAAGATATTATTTTATTCATAAAATATTTATGTTTAATTTTACAACCAAATTCCTTTAAGAAATCGATCTTTTATAAAAATTTATTTATTTTTTTAAATTTTGGCGTTTTGATTAAATAAATAGCGATCGCTTGCGGAACCCTTGTCAAAGTTCCAAGGAACCCTGGGTTCCGCAAAACCCAGGTTGAAGACCTCTGACTACAGTTTAGATGGACATTTATACAGGTTTAATGAGTGCTAGAGACTGGTCACCAAGGTATTCTCGAGATCTCGATTCTTGTCTGGGTTCTCGTTTTATGTCCCTCATCAAAGAATATGCTTGGTGAAAGGAGATGTTCAAGAGGCTTTACTAATCTTGGCTGAGGAATAGAGTCTCAATGAAGAGAGTACTTAACAATTTATGCATTATGTGATGTTAAATGAAGTACAGGAAAGCATTTCACGGAATCTTTAAGTGGAAGCAGCAACTTGAAAATAATTTTATGATGCTATTTCGGCATTATTGGAATATCAGGAAAAATAGTTCAATTTGTAAATAGGAGAGTGAATGAGAACCATTACTCTTCATTATTTATTTTATGTATTTACTTCACCATTGTAGCATTTCTGGCGAGTTGAATTCTTAAATTTTTTTTACATACAGTTAATCAGCTAATTTTTTACGTGTTCAAAGAAGGTTAGAGAAAAGAAAACTGAAGAGAAAATGAAAAAGATGATAAATCTAAGGAATTAAATATGACATAATTTACAAACATGAGCATAGAGCGTAAGAATAATAGACTCGAGCAGAATAAGAATAATAGACTAATAATACCTCTGTGCCACATCTGGTAATCATAAATGTAGAGTTTCTAAACTGTTTGATGCATCGAAGTAAAGATTAAAACTTGCATAGTTATTAATTCCATCATTATTTTTCCGTGAAAAAATATTTAAAAAAATATTAAAAATGTATATTTTAAAACAATATATTTTTGAAATATCTGAAAACTTTACGTGATGGGACACATCTGAAAACTATTTCAGATTCTACACGAAAAAATACAGAAGATTTTATATTAAATCAGTTGCAAAATGGCTGTTGAGTCATAATGGCTGTTCAGTAGCATTATTAATATATTTTCTTAAAAAAATGGAGTATATTTTGGTGGCTGATATAAACAAATCTCGTTTCAATTCATTTCAATCGGGAAAATGGATTTGAAGTATGAGCATTTTTAATTAGAGCTCGATCATAGAAAGAGTTAAAATTATATCTCAAGGTACCACTCTAGTTCCAAATAATTTGTAATTGTATATCGTTCACTTATCACAAACACTGTGCAGTTAATATTATTGGATTGATTCATTTTATATTGCAACACAACGCATTTTCTTCTGTTACTCTAATTACGCAAAGTAATGATTGAATAAAATTGACTGTCTTAAGATGTAATTTCTTTCGTTAATGGTATTTTGCTTGCTAATGCTTTTTAATAAATGAATACTGACTCGTAGGTAATACATAGAAGTTATAACCTATTCTTTTCTCAGGTTAGTGTATTTTATGAGGTTTCAATCAGCATGATGATACAGACAAGTAAACATTTAAGCAATACTGAAATCCCTCCATTTCTTAGAAATGTAAATTTCAAGTCTTATTTGAAAAAAAAATTGGAATATCATCGACCGATTTATACTATTGCAACGAAGATGGAAAATAAAGACCTACAACATTTTCTTATTTGCAGTTCCAAATTGCTTCAAGAAAGGAAAGAATTCATTTTAAATTTTAGCCATTAATCAGTTTTTGAGCAAATTAATTGAAAAAGAATAAGTTTTTTTTTTCTATTTGTATAATTTTACCAATTAATTTTTATTTATTGGCCTTGTATTTATTTACTCTTTTTCCTTTTTTTCTTATTTTTCACTTTTGTAAACTTTTTTTAACTTTTAATACTTATGTTTTTATGTTTCGCTGCATTTTGCTTTTGAATAACCCTCGAAATAAACCCACCTAACTTTTATAATCCTAACTTTGTACACAAGAAGGTTATTATTTTCACAAATGGAAAAAAAAAAAAAAAAAAAAAAAAAGAGGGAGAGAGAAAATCATTTGTTATAAATGCAGAGAGATTATGTTGAACTAATTTGTAGATGTAAATATTATTTATCTCACATTACATCTCCTAGATGCTTCGCATTGTTGAGAACACTCTATCTATATACGCCAACAGCTTCCAACCGGGGGTACATGAGAGGCTCTTAGGGGATAGGCGAAAAGAAAACGGTTATGACGGCCACACAACAAAAAAGAGCAAAACAATTTTAAAGTGTTTAAACGAATTTTAAAAAGTAGGTAAAGGTTTTTACTAAGATTTTCGAGTCCCTCTTCTATAGCGGAATGTATTTGTTACTGAGTATTAGCATGGAGTTTCTCCGATGTGCTTGTTATTTACATATATTTACATGAAATATAAATATAGATGCAAATTAAACGCGGATCGGGATTTGAGATTATATTTATCCTTTTTTGAGTCTAATTTTTCAAAATTTAGTGTTTCAATGAAGTGCAAAATATCCCATCCGTTTTTTTACTTCAGTTTATTTATTCACTTCAAAATTTTAAAGAATATGCAATGAAGAAGTAGATCATTAAATTTAATTCACATAACCTTATTTACAGAAGTTTTCGGAACCTATAATAGGTGAAATAGAACGTGCGAAGGGGAGGGATTGCCAAGAGTATTCTTTTATTAGGCGTACAAGGAAAGGAATCGACGCAGGGCAGCGAACTGAAAAAGGTAAGGACAGCTGCTGTAAGATTCTTTATATACCACTTAACACCTGGTCAAGTAGCTTTTAAATCAGGAGAGAAAGCCGTCCGCAACGAAATAGATAGATATAAGATAGAATTCCTTGCGATAACATATTTATTGTCATACAGAATGATAGTCTGAGAGCAGTCTGAAAATTATGTTCTTGAATAAAAATATTTTTAACGTATAATTTTATAATATTTTTATAACAAAAGTTATTTACTCTCTCTTTGAAATGTATTTTTCAATTGTTTTTCATTTCAGTGGTAAAGTCTACACAAAGATATAGCAAGAAAAAAGGAGATAATTTCTTACTTGTGAAATCATCCCTTCCACCTATCGCTGTTGCTAACGTGCGCACTTCAGTCTCATTTCCAAAAAGGATATCTACTTTGGGAATAACCTTCAACAAACTTTTCCAGTGAGATCTGCATACGTATTCGGCCGATAAACTCAACGAGAATATCTGCAAGAATGAAGAAATTGTATATATATATATATATATATATATATATATATATATATATATATATATATATATATATATATAAACATCGATCAATAACTCCTTCGAACTAAGGATGGCGCTCGTGTAGAAACCAGTAACCAGGTCTTTCTATACTAACCTTTGCTATAAGTACGTGTCAAAATTTTAAGATCAGATCGGACCAGGAAAGGTTTTAGTGAAGGGTGAAAGGTTTTTTTCAAGTGGGGCCGCGATTACTTCGATGAGAACAGGTCGATGATTCAGAAAGCTTGTTTATCGCTATTACTCACAACAAAAAAAGATTTCTTGCGGGAAAAGAAAAAAAAAAAAAAAAATTTGAAAAGCGTTGGAACGATTGTATCTAAAAAGGTGTTAACAAAGGTGTTATGTTGATGAATAAAAAAATAAATAAAAAAAATGTTGTTTTCAATTTTAGACTCAGGGTTATTGATCGATGTTGTTGATAAAATTGAGCTCCAAGTAGAGGGGATTTTTACAAGACTTGGAATGAGATGTACGTGACAGAGCAAATATAAATGATTAGAAATGACTGATTGCGCATTGGTAATGCCACCAGAGGGCATTGGACTACGATTATCTTGGTTTAAAACAGGTAAGCAGAGCTTGTTTGCGTGTATTTAATCTGTTATAGAGGGATTCTTTCTAATTAGAGACGCCGTAACACCGCACTGTTACTCAATATGAGCGGCTCTCAGAGTTCGGGGTGGGTGGGAAGAATCTTAGGGATGATGGAAACCGGTTGGTCATCTCAGCGAGTAACTTGCCACGTAGGCCATTCTGACTCAACTGTGAAGAGGTGTTGAGACAAGTGGACAAAGAGAGGTCTGTTACACGGCGACCAGGTTCAGGACAACCTTGTCGACAAGACCGTCACATCACACGTCACGCACGCATAGCCCCAACTCTCTCATTGTCCGTCATTCATACACAGGCAGCCCCTTCACTACGGGCCTCTGTGTCAGTAAAATATGCCAGCCCTATTCATAAAATAAAACCATGATTTAAATTTGTGCATTTCGTACTACGTAAATATGCTGTGGTGTGTATACCTGAAAAACCGAAATGCGGTTCCTTCGCGCATGTCCACCCTTAGTATATACCACTAAACCTTTAACTGGATTATTTTTCTTCATAAATTCGATCCAACATGAGTCAAAATTTTTATTGCATGTTTTATTCATTTTGAATTTATAAGTAGAAAGCATTAAAATATTATTTCCAATAGTTTTTTAAGTATTTATAATAATCTATCACGCAAATAAAATAATAACGTTTTACTTGAAAAGAATAGTAAAAACAAAGGAGAAATCAGATTGTCCATATGCCGCAAGCTCAATCCAATAAAGCTATGGTTTCCTAGAAAATGCAGTCGTTATTTGGCGGCCGCTACATTGCGATGGCTGACGTCATGAATTTTTCTCATCAAGTCTTTCCATGAAAACCATAGATTACCAGATGATTTACGTTCCACTCGCATTTAGCGTTGTGTAGGAAACTACGCCACCTGGTTTACATAAACAACGGTTTAGTGACGTCATCCATCACAACCGTGCAACGGTCGGATAATAGCTCTACTCTATCAGGAAACCATAGCTTGAAGGCACGCAGTTGTACGGGCAAACAGATTAAGGGGTTAGAAACTAACTTAGATATTTTTGGCTGTATAGTGTGAATACCTGAGAGGGCAGACGGTGTTCGGCAAAAGTGTAAACAACCTTTGGAGAATGAACAATGAAGTATCCTTCAACAAATATGCATTGAGTCCGATTTAGATTCGAATGAATAAAGTCTAGACTCAAATGATCAGTTGAGAACAAAGCTGCTGCTCCTTGTCGGCAACACATGGACCGATCACCTTCACCAGAGAGCAGACAAGCACAAACCCCCGTGGAGACATCAGGAAGTTTTACATAAAGAGGTAAAACTCCTTCTGCTTGGAGTTTGCTTTTCATCCATATTTCGTACTCATCGCAGCCCGTACAACCTAAAACAAAAAAGCGACACTTTTATATCAATTTAAATAAATGCGTGATAACAGGATGTTGAACAGTGTTTGAATTTTTTCCCAATAAATGCGTGCCTGTCAATGAAATTTTTGATATTACACATCAATATTAATATGAGAATACGTGGTAATTAAATTAGTAATTTAGATTAATAACAATACTCTTTATTTCAGTGTGACAAACGTAACGAAATTTAGATATGTCCGCTGTTACGTGGTGTTTCTTGCTGCTTTTTATTTATTTATTTTTGGTTTCTGTGGAACATGCAGCACCAAAAGAAAAGTATTATCCTCTTTATAATATCATTTTAGTGTAATAAATAACAGTGTTTCGTCTTCCTCGAAACATTTGTTTATTTATCCCCGTTTTGACTCAAAGAGAGTGGTCATTCTTTCCAGGACGTATATTTTCCGCAGACGAACAAAATATATTTCAAATCATTATACAGATGCAATGGGAGTTATCTGTAACTTTAATTAGCGTAAATATATAGGGTTGAGAATCATTTTACACATGATAAGAGTACTCAGATCTTCTCTTTTCTGATTTCTTTCTAATTGGATATCACATGAATTTTGTGATTCTTCCCAAAATTTCAAAATGTTTGCTGGAATTCTAATTACGAATTTTTTTCATTCTGTTTTCAAAGATGTTAGTATAGGCGTCTTCTGAGGCAGTCCTATCTATTTATGTAGTATATTGATGAATTGTAATAAATCTTGTTCATAAGAACAAGCATAAGCAGAATTTTACTGACAGAGGTCAGTATTTTTAATAGTAGTAATTAAAACGAATTCATTGAGCAGATTATTCAATTAATAACATTTTTAAATGAATCTACATTTTTTTAAATCAAGGAGTGTACACACTGACCTGCAAAAGCCACTTCTCCCTTGTCTTTGACTATCCATTTGGCAATACGGGCGGCATTTTGGGCGGAACCTCCAGCTGCCAAGCGGGAACCCGGATTCCGGAAGATCTTTTGGAACAAAGGAGAGTGATCTTCACGAGCGATTATGCAATCGTCTCGCTTCAGACCATACTGTCGCAGAGTTTCCTCTTCGGTTTGGATTGAGATATCTAGAAGAGGACTGCCCACAAACAAGAGTCGAACACTTTCCTTTATGAAACAAAATGTATAAGACTTTCTTTTTGAAGACCGATAAAATAATTTAAAAGCTATTATTATACGTATTAGAATATATTAGTATTATTAAATTATAGATAAATAATAGATTTCACAAAAAGAAAATTTTCAGACTATTACTGTAAAATCTCATCAATAAGATATTTTTCTATTTTAAATTATATAGAAATTTATTTATCACTTCTATTGTTTTAAAGTACTTTTTCATTAAGAGATGTATCATAAATCCTTGGTGCTTTTAATCGACACATTTAGCTTATTTATATCGAGATAGGATATTTCTTTCTAATCGCACCAGATGGCTCGTGCGTCGTTTAAAACGAGCTTCGTAATTGTTTCTGAACAAGATTAGAGAAGAAAAATTATGATAAAAGTTGAGGCAGGTAGCAAGATATTCTCATGGCGGTAGGTATGACAAGAACGACTTATGGTGGAATGCTCTTTGATACTTTTTAAGTAGAATAAAAGTTTCAATATTTATTCAGTGGACCTATGGCTGCAGGTTGACACCTCGCGGACCGCTGTTTGGCCAGGCTGGATCAGATAGTGAATAATGTCTTACAAATATCCAACAGAAAAATGTTATAAGCCGGCATGAAAATGAATAATTAAAAAGAAACTAGATGCAATTAGAACAATCTGGAAAAGAAGAAATCAAATTAAATAC
>BMAW01051852.1:1788741-1809199 GCA_019974015.1 Nephila pilipes
AAAGCGATATACCAAATGTGTACTTAATGAAAATTGTAAATGAACATTCTAAAAAATAATTCGACCAGAATAAAAAATATTACAAAATTTACATGAGAAGTCATGCATTGTAACGACCTTCACACCATTCCCTCGTATACGAATTAAGATTTTCCTGCTCAGTTTTAAACAGAAAGTATGGTAATTTTGTTGACAAATTTAGCTCCTCCAAGGACTCCAGTAGGTGGGAAAAAAGGAGAAAAGTCTCTTCTGTCGTTGTTGAAATGCATAACTTTCATTTATAGAGGGTTCAACCCCATTCAATTGCTATAATAATAAACCTCGATTATCGATTTAAACAAAAAGTTTTGAACTAAATTTACATCTCCATCCATTACATGACCATTTCAAGCCGAAGATAGTTTATTAGTTGAAAAAAATAATACAACCGAAACTTTGATATGTCTTCCAATTAAAACGTTAAATTGAAAATAGGGCAGCATACAAATTCAGTTGACTTAATTATCTTTGAAACCTTTGGATGTTTTTGCATATCAAAAACGAATTCGGAATCATCAAATAAGTCTACTTCGAAATCGGAAGTGATGGTTTTAATGAAGTTGAACCAACGTTATCGAAAATTGATAATGATATTGAAGAATTTCAGATGAGTGTAAACTGCGTCTTTATAAATTTATTGAAACCATAAAATGTAGAGATGAAGAAAATTATAGTGCAAATGATGCAAATAATGTTCGATTACCCGAAATTCCATTGCCCCAATTTAACGGAAAATTCAATTCCACACTTTAACTCAAAATATAATCCGAAGTTCTGGGATTCTCAAAAGTTATTTAAATTTTCTCTTAAAGGTGCTGTCAAACAAGTGCTGTCACCGAATAACAATTACGATTCCTTGTTTACAGCTCTTACGCTTCGGTATGCAAATACCAAACTAATCGATATATCCAAAGCATTATTAATTACAAACCATTAGTGAAAGTAAACTCTGCTGATCTTCGTTTATTAATAGATATTTTGCAGAAAAATATTCGTTCATTAAAATTTGAGAGCTTAACTTTAGTGATATATTGCCAATAAATTTAATTTGAGTGAAAATGAATAAAGAAACACACATACAGTTTCAAATAACAGTTGACTCCCAAGAAGTGCCTATTTGGAAGTTTCTTAGAAAAAAGATGTCAAATCTTATAAAATTTAAATTATTTGTTTGTTTTGATTCGAAAAATAAGTTGCTAAACAATATTAGTATTAACGGAATAAATTCTGTTTCATCTCACAGATCAAACTTTTTAATAAAATCTTCTTCACAATGCTGCGTACTTGGTGAAGATAATCATTCTTCGTACAAATGTCAATTATTCTTAAATATTAAAGTGCTCAAAAGATTCAATTTTTGCAAATAAAAAACTCTCTGCTCCGCAATTATTTTAAATTCATCGCATAAATTATTATTAAAATTAATATTGCACTTCAAAAACCAGATGTTCTGATAGTAAGCTAAAACTTCATTCTTTAAGATAAAGAAAACAAAAATTCATTTCGGATCAACACAGTAATCAATAATCGACACACGTTAACAATTCTGAAAGTATAAATATTACTTCCCCCACTTCTTCCTCGAAATTTTTTTAATCTTACGGGACGAGAAGAAATTATTCAAAACATTTTTAGGAGAAAAAAGATTAAAGTTGACGTTCCTGTCGGCAGATTAAATGACTCTTTAGTAACTGTTGGTCAACAAATATGTACAGAGTTTTCTAGCAAAAGCAGTAATTTTATAACAGATATTGAAATTTTAGTGACACGTTACATTACAATTGACAACATGAGATCGATTAAATATTTGTAACATACTACCAAGGGAATTGCATTAGCAAACTCACCATTTTCGAACCGTCAGAAATTGATATTTTGCTGGGGGCAAAAACATTTTTTGAAATTTTAAAGCCTAGTAACGTTAGAGTAAACTACAAATGCTTCTAAACACATATTTTAAGTATTTAATTACTGGTAGTGTGCAAGGTGATACCAACAAAGGTATTTGTCATTAAGCTGTAGAAAACACGTTAAATTAAATAATACTTTCAGGTCGTGTTGGGAGTTGAAGTGTCAATAGAAGGAACACTTATCGAGAATGAATTGAAATATTATGGAACATTTTTATGCTCTAGAGCAGTAGTATTCAACCTTTTAAACCTTGAGGAACCCTTTGAGATAACCATTTTCTTGAAGGAACCTCTTGATCAAAGAGAAGAAAAAATAGGATATCAAATTTACAAAAGTATTATTGTGTCTCTATTTTTTCACAATCGAACGCCTTAATAAGGTACTGAATGATAAGGTAGCTAATGTTTTTTTGTTTTCTAAAATATATACTATGAATATTAAACAAAAGTAACAATTTTTTAGACTCTAACAAATTAATAAAAAGAAATTTTTAATGACTTAGTTGTGATTGTCTTTTATTGGAAAATATATTACATCTAGAATAATTGTTGAAATTTGAAACCTAATTCCTCTCCAGCATCCAATCTGCTTCTGTGTTTTGTTTATGTAGCAGCGTTTAAAGAGAATGATTTTTCGCATACATAGGTTGCGTGTGAAATGTATGACAGATGTTTCATAGCGTTTTTGGGAATTTTATTAACATCGCACTAGAAGCAACACGAGGGCTATTGGCGACGGACCTCGAGGACGAAACCTGAGCTGGCACTCCCTCCCCAAACACCACGCCAACAGGAGGACTTTGGGCCCCGATAAATTTAACGTGCATCAGCCCCGGTAGGTCTTTAGTGGCTTCAAGGCTCGAACCCACGACTTGACGAAAACTGCCGGCCGCAATTTCTGGTTATTCTTTTAAAATGTCAGTCCAAGAATGCATAATATGAATTCGACAAACAGTCTTGAGAAGGATTATGCATCCAAATAATATTTCTTTTTGAACAGAGAAATATTCAAGAAAGGTTTTCAGCAAATCTGATAAATGATGGACCGAACTAATTTTTATCGGGGGATTCGCGTTACAGTCTTCTAAAATATTATACAAATTAGGAAAACATTCAGTATTATCTTTCAAAATGCAATCCGCCCAAAATCTTGGTTTTAAAAGGATGGCTTCAATTTTACAACGTTTTTCTGAATTTCACTTGGTGTGTGTGAGTGTGTGTGTCATCAAATTTTCGATCGTTAATTTAACCAACTTCCCATCAAGCTAGAGCTTTGAAATTTTGGCAATCGTTCGTACTGGCCTAACAATGCAATATTTAGACGTTTGCGAGAAGTTTTAACTAATATTTCAATAATTTTAATAAGTCAAAATATTCTTTCCTCTCGGCGCTTTTAGGATTGAGGAAAAAATTTCTTTCCCCCTCTGGGAACAGCGGGCACTCCCCACACCACATGAGGTCTCGTAAAACTATTGTACTCACAAAGGGGAGATACTATCTCCCCTTTACTATCTCCGAGATAGTAAGGGTTGCTGACTTTTAGACAGTAATCATTCGCAAGAAAGAAAGTTTCCAATATTTGGCACCATGTCTTATCACAATAATTTTTTCTGAATTCTGGTTCCCATTTTTTTTTAATAGAATGACTTACAAATTTTCAAATGCATGTTTTGATTTTATGAGTATTATGAATTTTTTAATACGCTCACAAATATCTCTTTATTAGTAAATTTTAAAGTTAAAAATAACCAACAGTTTTAACTAATATTTCAATAATTTTCTTTAATAAACTTTGCCACCATATAAAAACGTTGGTTTTTATATCGAATTATTACTTTATAGCTTGCAAATAGTGAAATAAGTAGGCGATTCTTTACCCGAGCCAAAGAATGGAGAGTAGTATCTGACCTAATGCATCTCGATTAATGTATTTGTAGCACGTGATTTTACGAAATTTAAGATTTTATGTTATCCATAAAAAATATTTATTTTTATGTTTTTTTTTTTTTTTTTAACAAGGAAACTGCTTTTAAGAATTAAGATTTTTTAACTCGCGTGATGACCGGGAATGACAGAAGAGTCCTACTGTAGCACATGCATGTCGTAAGAATTGACTAAAATAAGTACCCTGGGTCTGGGGATATAGCCGGGCGCCCTGCCCCTGGCAATTATATCAGGGGATCTCGGGGACTTGCCTTCTTTAGGTAAATACGGGCATCATGACCCCTAGGCACCCTAGTGATCTTTTTCTTTCCTATGGGGTTTACTGTCTTTGGTAAACACAGATGACGCACTCCCGGGATACCCTAGCGATCCTTATCTATTTTCGACCATCCTTCTTGTCATTTTGTCAACCAATTTTTGTTTTTTCTTCAATTTTTTTAACGTCTAGACCACAGTTAAATCTTGTTTGGCGCAGCACAGCCATATCTGACTCTTGCTTTAATAACCTTTACACTCATTCGCTTTTAAGAATTCAATCTTTCCTAAAAATTAAAATGTTATTAAAATTTCAGCGCATTGATTAAGTAAATAGTGATATCTTGAGGAACCTTTATCAAAATTTCAGGGAACTCTAGGGTTCCGCGGGACCCAGGATGAAGACCTCTGCTCTAGAGGTAATAATGGTCTCTATGTCTCTCAGATGCCTATGGCGCAAGATAAAGTGGAATACAGTTTATCCTGACGGCGTAATAGCAGTTTAATTCGTTTAGATAGAAACCCAACCGTAGGTAGTTGCATAATGAATTTCTAGTACAAGATGAAAACCTGGTTCATATGGAGGAATTTAAGGAAGACGCTCTGCTACGTTATTACATTTTTCACCAAGTTGTTCTAAGTCCTTATAACAGTAAAACCAAATTAAGAGAGGTTTTAATGCTTCCGCCAAGGTTTCAAATGGCATTTCAAACTGAATGGAACTGTACAAAATGATCTTTGGTCTAAATTTCATAGATTTTGAGAACAGCTTATGTAAAAAAAGAAGCATAAGCAGGTGAAAATACATCCTTCATACTGAGATATGTTTCGAATGAAAAAATTCTGCTGATTCTGCTACAAAAACATATCATTTTATTTCTGTGACTTATGGAACAACCTGTGCTCCATTTCGAGCCACGTGAACTCTTCTTCAATTGAAAAGGACAGTTTTCTCTCAGCAGCACCAATTGTCAATAATAACTTTCATAGTGTCCTTAGCGATGCACCAGATTCGAAAATTCATTGGCTTTGCATTTGAAACCAGCGCTTTGTTTCGTTTGTCAGGACACACATTTAGTACTAAAAGGAATAATGGATAAACGGTATTCTGACTAAAACTAATGCGATTTTCTAAAGTTTTTGATGCTCACTTCAAAATCAAAGATTGAATTGACAGGAGAAAGAAATAGCATTTGTCTCCAGGAATTTTGAGAATTCATGTGGGTTGGATGGGCTTGTTCGTACCCAAAATTGTGCCCCTCTCTCACGAAAATCGGAACAACATTCTTGTACACATCTCCATTGTAAATAACCCACCCTGTTCGTAGAACTATTTATTCCATCAAGCCCCTCCCCCCCCATTTCACATACATATTGTTCCCCTTATCGCTTGTCAATTCAGTATACAGTTGTTCGAAAGCCCAGGAAAATTCTTCGAAAGAATAACTTCAAAAGATAAGGGAATCACTCATGTGCGTCTCGGGTTTCTACGTGAGGAAAAGGGTACATTTTATACGAATATGCGTAAAAATTGAAAAATGTAGTTTGAAATTATAGTTGTGCGTTATATACGCCAGAATATACGATATATTGTAATAATTATGGAAGTAGGAAATTAAAATTAGATAATTAGCTAGAAAATTAAAATTACCTAGCTAAAGTTTAAGATCTTTTAGTTAAAGCACGCATTTCAGTTAACAAACAATACTTAAAACCTTCATAGACAGATTTTAAAAATTACCTATTGTACAAAATAGAAAGCTTGTGTGTCGGTTTGGTTGTGTCATCGTACGTCCCAGCTTTCTTCCAATTTTTAAAAATATATTAAAAGAGAGTGAAATTGAAGTAAAAAAAGCACAGAAATATATAACTTTTTTTAAAAATTTATCTATAAATATATTCCTTTCGTTTTGTTATCAGGAATTTTCGAAAAGTGAGGAAATTATTCAGAGTTTTAAATGATTTTGAGACCACAGCTTTTATGTTGAGGTCTTCAAACTATTTCTTTTCAATTTGGCATGTTTGGGGGCATTGCTGTGACATGCCATTATTTTGTATTCATTCATTTCTTTTCTAATTTTTCTTTTTCATTCGAATTAAATTCTTTTCTCTATATTTTTGATTGGTCATTCAGCAAATTCTTTTTAATAAAGAAATGTATAGCAAAATTTTAGAATATTTTAAATTTACAAATAAAGCAAAGAAGAGAAAATATACAATTCGCTTATATACAATTTTTAAACTTATTAAAATAATTCTAATGATACAATTATGTTTACTGAAATTTGTACTTTAGTATTATTACTTTGAGTATTATTTTTAACATTTTGGGTGGAGGAGAGACATTTAAATTTGAATAAATAAAATACGGAGTTAGTCAGGAAATTTTGGGGGATTAATATACTTCGAAACTGATTAATCGTCAATACTTTATGAAATAGCAATACTGCAATTGTGTCCGGGTTTCAGCAACGGTTACAAGTTAAATTCAAAAGTGGGGGGGGGGAACTAGAAATGTATCAAGTGAAATAAAAATTTCACTTTCTGCAGAATTACCATAGCCCTCCCCCCCCTTTTTTTTTTTTACAAATTCAGGGTAAAATTTCGATAGTCATTAAAAAAACCTTCTAAACAAAAGTACTATGTTTCTATCAAACAGATCCCCGCTGTCATTCAATAAATGCCAACAGTAACACCAGAAAGGAAAAAGTATTAAGATAGTTCCGTTCGTAATTGCGAAGTCAAGCAACTTACACCAAAAACGGAAATTTAAGCGATTAAATTGTCTTTAATTCAAGATATCCCGTTGTTTCATGGAGCATGATTTGAAGAAATCTGCTTTCAAAAAAAAAACAAAAAAAAAAAAAAAAAAAAGAAGGAAAGAAATACCTCTTTCTTAGCTAGAAATTTGGGGATTTTATTTTACTCTTTAGAACTGCAGCAGAGTTTTCAGAATCGAGAAGGAATTTCGTTTCTGCGGCAAATGTAAGGAAAAAAAGCCTACTGCTTAGAATTGGAGACAGAAAAAAAAAATTTAGGAAATTCCGAGCATCTTTACAAACTATCCACATCTTTGAAGTTTTTTGATTAGCTCTGTCCCCCGATTCTTAAATTTTCATTGTTAATGTAAAGTTTTTCATTACAGGAGGAATAAAATCGTTATTTGGATTGTTAATTTCAATAACTAATTGCAATTTTTACCCGATTTTTCTTTGTGGATCAAATTTTGTGACATATTTCCTTCATTATTTAACTCTCCAGCCATCTTATAGTCCAATTAAATAGTCAATAAGTTCAAAACTCTCATTGAAGGTACGTAATAGAAGGACACTTTACTAATTATCTCAGAATATTCAAGATTATTCTCTCTCAAATCCATCTTCACTCAGTCAGCAATAGTTTATATTCTAGTAATAAAGTCTTAGCTTCTCAAAACACCGTTCCGATTTCAACACTTCTTTATAACAGCAGATTCGTATCTTAGCACTTCAGTTAGGAATCACTTCAATCGAAAAGATTAATTACGATAATTCAATCCGATTTACAGTTGTCTAACAGCTCGTCTTTATATTCTATCAACCTTCTCTTTCCTTTCAATTCTATTTCGCTTATATAGCACTATCTCTAATTCATTTCACTAGTCTTCTTATCTTCATCTAATTTACCTAAACTCGTTTCAATTTAGTTGGGAAGGAAATGCAATTTTATGCGATTCAAATTGGTATGGGTTCCGAGGTTGGCGAAAAAAAAATCGCGAATGGCCCAACGTCACAATTTGTGATATTAATTTTTGACTACCTGCTGCAAAACTATACTTGGATTCGTAAGCTAAATCTACTAAGGACAGTATACTGAAATTAAAGAATGTATGGATTACTTAAGAATCAAATGTACAGTCATAAAAAAGGGCTGAATCAGTAAAGGCCGAAATCAGTATCGCTCAAAAGAATCTAAATTATGCTGTCTTCAGATACTTATAAATTAATTAGAATTAATTGCCTAGTTAATTCTAAATCAGAGTGTATATATATTATTGTTACTGAATCCATTTCAGATCGATTGGTTGGTTGAATTAATGGTGCACTTGAAGCAGCACGAGAGGACTATTGACGACGAGCCTCGTAATTTTGAACCTCAGTCGAGTAACGAGGACGACATCTGAGCTGGCACCTCCCTCTCTAAACCACGCCAACGGGAGAACTTGAGACCTCGACCAGATTTAGCGTGCATTAGCTCCGACTTCAAGGCGGGTTCTTGATGACATCAATGTCATTAAGAATCCACGGCTCGGCGAGTCCGCGATTATGGCTACTAGGCTAGCGGTTTTTTTTCCCCCTGAAATTTTAGTAGAGAATGGTCTAAATAGCTTATTTTCCTTTGAATCCGGTCATTAGTTCAAGAGATATTTGTTTAAATACCTGTTGAGACGACATATATTAGACGAATTCACGGAAACGGGATAAATTATCTTCCATGATTACAGATACCGCGCGTAAGTAGATCATTGAAATAAAAATAGTTAATTAGCGTTTGGTCCCTTAACACTACCCGTTTCTCTTCCATACGTTTAAATTTAAATATTCCGCGACTTATTAGAGAGAATTGCATTTAAATCAATTTAGAGATTTTATGATATGAGTTTTTTTTTTATCCAAACTTGGTATTAATTATTGTAAAAAATATTGGTATTAAATATTGGTTTTAAACTGTTCATTTTTTCGATACTGTTATTAATAATTCATATTTTTCATAATACTTTTTTCCAATTTATTTGAGTTTGTATGATTAAAAAAAAATCTATCATTTAGTGAAAAAAAAAAAACCTTTTGAAATGTGTTAGGTAGAAACTTTTTCATTGTCAATTGTTTGAGTCACTCATTTAAACATTAGATTTTTTTTTTTTCTTTTGGAAAAACACAACAGCTCAGAATTTTTTTTTTTAAAAAAAAATTAATTTTAAACTTATTTCATAGTGAAAAATCAATTACTAAGGGGGAAATTTTCGTTTCAGAAATTAATTGCATCAATCAATTAATCTCTCTCCATTAACACACTACGATTCAGTTTAGGTCTGTCAGACCCAAAAAACTGTCTGAAAGACACCAGGCAATCAGTCTGGTACCATATGCTTCTGGGTCAAATATATTAGGCTTGCTACAGACAGACTAGCTGCTGTTGCTTTGCATGATCTTTGCACTCCCTTCCCGCGTCCAATAAAGCACATCCCCTCTCTTCAGTAGGTTTGATACACAGTGTGTACCGCGCCCTTTTTAATATAAACGCAATTTGTTATTGTTTCTGAACAAGAATATGGAAGACGAAACGGAACGATTGTTGAGTCAGTGTCCTGAGATACTCGAATAATAACGGATACGATATGAACGACTCATGGTGGAATGTTTTTCGATACTTTTATGTATTATAAAACTTTTAATTTTTGTTCAAATGATCCAACACCTCGGGTCACAGGTTAACACCGAGGTATGTATTAATACGCTTTAGGTTAACACCGAGCGGTTAATAAAATAACACTCAAATCAGGCCTGACCACCCCACCGGCCGCTGGTTCACCGGGTATGATTTAGTTCTTGTTAACCTTTTAAGAATGGTATCAATTCTGTTAGCTGCAATGAGAATTGAGGAAATTGTAAAATGTATTCCTTTTTTTCTATGGCTGCATAAAGCGTATTAATACATAATTTGGGTCTGTTCATTTAATTTATGATTATTAAATATAAATAAATATTCGAAATTGAGTTTACAAAGGTAAATGAAAGTCAGATTTAAGAAAACAATCATGTAGGCACATACCGATGCAAACGCCATAATATGGTAGTTGGACATCCTTTAAGCCGGTACTAAGATGATCTGTAAGTTATGTGGATTTGCGTCGCCGTTAAGTATAGGGTTATCTGAATGATCCGCTTACACGTTTCCAAAGTGAAAAACGACAAAAGCTCCCTCTACTGTAAGGGGAATGGGCGTTGCTAAAGGACATGAGAAGTTCTTATACGAAAAGGGGCGTATGGAGCGGAAGTAAACAGTTTTCTCACACAAGAGGAATTACGTGCGGTTTTTTTTTTAATTTTTCTTATATTCCTTGGTTTCAAACTGAGAACTTATTTGGTGATTTTATTTTTTTCTATTCCAGAAAAAAAAATTTAATTGAAAGCATATTAAATTAAAATATATTATGGATTTTAGTAAAGTAAGTTAACAGGCATTTCAATAATTAAATAAAGAGGAAACATTTGAAGAAAAAGGGAAAGTTCCATTGGATTTCTTCGTAAAAAATGTTTCAAATATTCTCTATTAATGTGTCAATTATTTAATCGTAGATTATTATTATTTTTTTTTTTCATTTACGAATTTCTATTCTTAATTACGAGAAGGGGACAACATTTTAGATATGAAATAAACACGATTTTTTTTACTCTTATAATTTTTTACGATCACCATTTTGATTCAATAAAAACTAGGATTCGTAATAGGATTAATTCTATAGGATCTAATTTATTTAAATTTGTTTTTGACATTTACTAAAGAATCGACCATGAGAAAAGCAGAGAGGGGAAAGAGAACATCTCAACAGATGTCTGTATCATACCAATAAAAGTTCAATTTTTCATTCGAGTTCATATTTTGGTGAAGTCTCCTTTTTCTATCTTCGTTCCTTTTTTATTACAGGAGAAAAGAAGCGGTTATTGACTGTCATATTTTGCAGTAATGTCATAACATTCTCCTAAATCATTTTCATTACTATATACTGGAAAAAACATGAATTTCAATTTGAAACGTAGAAACAGGGAATGCGATAACTGATCCTCAATGTCTCCACAGATATATTCCCGATTTAACTAAAAACACACATTGCTCATTTTAGACATGAATACAATTTAATCTATAGAGGGTATTTCTGAAATAATTTTAGTAAAAACAACATAAAAAGAGGATTGCTCCTTTTTTTGCAATTGTATTTGAAATACATTTCGAGGAAAGAGGAGGAAAGATTCTAAGAAAATTACGAGATTGTAAATAAATTTTTAAGAGTAATCTCCTAAACACTACAGATACTAAGAAAATTTCTTTGCTCTCACCCAATTTACCAAATGAGTCGTAAATAATCTTTTATCAATGGTACGCGGAGGAGATAGCATGTATTTTTCTTCCGCAGATGCAGAAAACTAGTTATTGGGGTGAATAACCCTCTCGGGTTTTAATCCCCAGGTTGGCAATCGCTTTGAATGAGACAGAACATTGATTGCTCACGAGTTGAGGATTTAACATGAGTGGTTTGAAAAAAATTTACATGAAGGTTAAACGAGCAATAGTAAAAATTAGAAAAATGTACGTTAATGTGAGATATTTCATCAGAATAGTTAAGAGATTTATTTAAAGCGGATACATTTAATTAAAATATTGAAAAAAATTTTTATATTAAATTGTTGTAAGAAATTTAAGAAAGAATTTTATACCATCACTAAATTAAAAAGTATTTTAGGGATTTAAATAAATTCAGAGTGTGTGGAATAAAAAAATTTTCTTAGGTTTATTTATTTAAGAATTTCTGAGTGGAGTATATTTTTCTTCGACCTGTATTGTTCTATTAGTGAATGTGTCGATTTTTTGAAAGAATTATTTGGAGAGCTTCTTGATGAAAGTTTTCAGGGATGGGTATTTTATGGATTTTCTTATCCTATTACTTCTCATATACCAACTTGCTTTGACTAGTGTTCAGAGGGCTATAATTTGGGATTTTCAAGTAAGTCAAGAAGGGGGTATTTGCACAGTGGGATCAGACTGGACAAGCATAGGTAGGAATAGGTCTAATTATAAAGAGGCAGAGCTCTTTTAATTTTACTTCGTTCATTCTAGTTTACATTGCTGACTACTCAAATTGCAAACACTGAAATTAAATTATCTTTTAAAATTATATATATACATTTGGAAGAGCTTAAAAATAGAAAGTTTCTCTGGAGTTTACTTTTTTTCTTCATACCATTGGAAATATTATTATTATCTGTTTAGTGTGAATATTCAAGTCTTAATTGAATATTTAAGACTTACGAAGTTCAGAAGAAGAAAAAGTAACTCTAGGGAAACCTTTCATTTTTTTTTTTATACTCTTTCACTTTATTCTACGAAATGTAAATAAGCAAACTAGATTTGAGAGCGGGGGTAATAAACTATGAAGAATTAAAATAACGCGGGGAAATTCGTGACGGCGTGTCGACGGGAACCCCAAAAGCCTTGTTATCGGTGATCCTGTTATCGTTGCAACCCCTGCTTTACCAGAGATATGCCTGGAATTTCTTAGAATCAGCCTCGTCGATCAGAGCGCCGGTGGGTATAGCAATTAATTTTGAATACTTCCTTCGAATTGTAGCTATAAATGTAGATAAAAATTTTCCTTACATTTTTCTCTATTTACGCATTTAAAAATTATGTTTCCGAGTGCCAATTAATGTTCCTATTTAAAAAATTGTTTAAGAAGATTTGAAAATATTGGTGAATAAAATTTAAAAATTTAAATTGTTTTTGAAAAAATTAGAAATTTTCAAACCTTTACTTTTTCTGTATTTATTAGTATTATATATATATATATATATATATATATATATATATATATATTGTATAATTCTTAATTATATTTTAAACAAGTTTAGGTATCGATTTTACAACAACTTTCTTAGTTTGGGAGATTTTTAAGAAAATTAAATTAATTTTTTAAAATATTCATTTTATTGTAAAATGGATCCCTAATTTTGTAACATGCATTATATATATATAACACAGTGGAAAAAAGGTAGTTATTAGTAAATGTTTGTGGAAGGAATAGCATTTTGTAAGCACGTAAAAAAATTTGTTATGCACTTTTAGGTAAACTTAAAGTGCCATTTTAAATCACAAGCTATATGTTTTTTTAGCATTAGTTTTGATTTCAGTTTATATTCTTAGTAATTAATCAGTTTTTCAGAGTATATTAAATGCATCTGACTAACACGAAAATGCTAAAAGAAATTATAATAAAAAATAAATTTTTTTAGCTTTATGTGATAACACAATTTTATACTTGTATTTAAATTGATGATGTATAAGAATATGAATTGCAAAATAATTTTTGTATAAAACATAAATAGAATTAGTTCCATAAATACTTTTCGAACAAAACACGAGATATCAACAAATTACTCGTTATGAAAGATTAAATCACTGAAAAGAACGAGGTAAGCTCTATAATTATTATTAAAACAAAATAAAACTAGTTATCGAAAAAGGTTTTCATAAAAAAAAATTGCATATAAAATAGTTGTAATCTTTGAAAAAGGATGTGGTCAAGTTTCAAAATTCGTTTTTTTTTTTTTTTTTCTTTTTCAATTTTACTTCTTCTAACTTCTAATTATCATATATTCAAAAGTAAAATATCAATAGAAAAGATAATAATTCTAAAAATATTACTCAATAAAACTATTCAAAAATCGATATCTTAGTCATTTTTAGGGTACCGTGTCCCCTTAACATTCTTTTATTGTGGCTGAATTCGCAATAAAGGATTCATTCAGTCCGGGTCTCATCTGATTAAAAAAAAATTCTCAGTTATTCTTATAATTTTAAATTTTAATATTCTTTTTTTAGTAATAGTAGTTTATTATCATTTTTTTTAAAAATTTAACCATGATTAGGTAGTATATATATTCTTTTAAATAGAATCAGGATCATATCGAAACCTGCGCTCTCCATCTCCATATCTGCCTAAATACTGTTGGTATAGAGGTACTGATGAATATTGAATTTGAAGAAGTTGAAAGGGCGTTGGAGGAAGGAGAGTGTATCCTTCTATGTACAGCTCAGGTTTCATCCTAAGCGCCATGTCTCAAAATTATGAGATGTTCCGCTAATAATCCTTATGTTGTTTCTAGTGTGTCGTTAAATATAAACCAAATGTATGGTAGTTAATTCTAGGAATTGTGAACTATTTCCAGATTGAATTTACGTCATTATGTGAATTTTGCCTTTTTTTTTTCTATGCGTTTAATTTTTCCTTCCATTTTTGCAGAGGAATTTTTTTGTTTGTGTATCCTTCTATGTACAAAATTAAAAAAAAAAAGATAAGTAATAAACATATATTTTACTCCATAAAATCAGTTTCTTGTCTAAAACTTTTATGCTGAATTATTCAATGAGCACCAAAATAATCAAATTATGTGTTATTACCAAAAGTTTGAAAACGTAATTCGATTAAAAATACAAATTAATTATTTTGATAAGCCCTCTCTTCCTCATATACTGATATTTTAAAATAGTTTCACTTTTCAGACACTTCTATAGTGTTATTCATTTTCAATTTGATTTTAAGGTATCCGCCTACCTTCGAAGAGGACTTTTTTAAATAATTGAAAAAATAACTTTTTAAAAACTTAAAATATGATGTAAAATTTGCATAAATGAATAATTGTTTTGATATTTCAGCACAAAAAATACATAAAAATAGCAGTAAAATGGCTCTTGTGCTAAACACCAAAACTGACATTTAAATAGAGATATTTCAATTGTGTAAATTTTAATATGATGAATTAAATCTAATTTAGGATTTGTGCCTTTTTCACAATTATAACTTTAAAAATTAAATATTTATAGGAAGTCGGACTTTAACATACAAAAAAACCGGACAAATTTGTGACAAGTTATGATTTTTATCATCAATACAATGCAAAGTAATCGCATTATAACAATAGGAAAGGTTCAAATCCTGAATTCACTTTCATAGAGTTGAAAAAAGTTTCATAACATTATATACATAACTTTTTTAAATACGATGTTTTGCGCTGAAGCAAAATATGAAAATCTTGAATTTGAGAAAAAGCTGAAAATACATTTCAACCCAGAAACTTACCTAATTAAAAAAAAAAACATTTAACATTAAAAGGCCCATGGTTTGTAAAGTTCGCGATCTGTATTTCTTAAATAAGTTATCTTTTTCTTCCTGGTGGTCTTTAAAACTTTCCTACGCTTACATTTAACAGGTGTTGTGTAACGCTTCAATTCCCGGATTCGATTGAAATCCAACTTTTTGTATCCCTTTATAGTGTAGTAGCTTGGATTTTCAATGTTCAGCTTATTTAAGACTTTGAAGCAGCCTTGATGTCCTTCGTTAAATTGTATAATTTCATCATATGTACCCAATATCACAGTTTTCAAACAAACAAAAACTTCCGTTAGTACTCTTTATCATATTACACCATTAAAATATTCATTTGCATTTTGGGTCTTAAGAAATTCATCTTGCATGTTTGACGATATTTTGATGGCGATATTACGTAAAATATCAATGAAAAATAAACATTAAAGTTCAATTTCCAGTAGCAGAATGCTACTTCCAGTTCTAAGATTTGACACAGACTACTATTAAAATGCTTATAACTAAGTTCTATGTAAGATAGAAACAAAATTGAAACTATTCTAGAAAGCTAAGAAATCTGGTTTTAATATTAGTCCGTAAATAAAAAAATCGACTTTTTGACCAAAAATCGCGTTTTAAAGGTAGGCGGATACCTTAAGGTAATACATTTTATTTTAAGAAAACATTCCATCCTCAACCTATATTTACTACTCTCTCTTTTAAATAACTTTAAATGTAGGAAAGAGAGAAAAGAGCGAAATTTAAAAATACTTACATTTGTATCGTGTTGGTCCTTAAGTTTTGAAAAGTCAGAGTTATTTTTTAGTATTTGACTACACATTCTTAACTCGTAAAGATAGTATTCCAACCCTTGATGCTTTGAAAGCACGTCAAAGAAAACCCGAGAATTGAAAAAAATGGGTATTTATACGATTCTTACTATCTTTCTGACATGTTGTAGAACATTGAAGATGCGATAACGGGCGGAATGAAGAGAAAGAAGCAATTGCAGTAATTAGTCTAAGTTTTGAAGATAGTCTTTTAGTCAACATTAAACGTCCCATTTTTTTTTAAAAAAAGGCTGACGTTTGTAAATTTGCCGACATCTTTATGATATGAATCCAGATAACTTCACTGGAGATAATCTACCGATTAGCACATTTTGATAGCACCTAAGGAGACGAGAACAGGAAAGTTTCAAGGACGTCCTGTAATATTTTTTTTATTAATATGAGTCGAATGATTCATATTGTCAAAGAAAATTTCATGACTGTAAGATCTCGTTTAGTGCTTGGGATGCATTCCTAGATCACAAACTGTTTACCGAAACAACGTAAAACTGTGTCATTTTAACAAACAATAAATAGGGAAGGACTAAAAATAAGCAAATTTTATTTTAATTTTGAATTATTCTTACGCTAATTTGCACAATGTAATAAATGTTACATAACATATTAACATACACTCCGGAATCCACACACACACATTTCTGTAATTTTAACATATATCCAGCTCGTTAACCTCGCCCTTAGAAGCAACACGGGAGCTAGTGGCAGAATACCCAAGGGGCCCGAGCTCACCCAAAGGGCTTAGAGCTGCAAGCCGCTCCCCGGGAAACAATCACCCCCGCTCTCAGAATCATTGGAGACGGATGGGGCTATTGGAGACGGGCCTCGTCATTTTGAACCTCGGTCGATCAACGAGGGCGACACCTGAGCTGGCACCTCCTTGTACCAACTTCCACACCAAGCTAACGGGAGGACTATGAGCCTCGACGGATTTAACATGCAAAAGTTCCGCTACACGGCGGTTCTTTGGCGGCCAAGGCTCGAACCCTCGACTCGACGAAAACAACTTCAGCCCGCAAATCCGCTATTAGGACTACTAAAGCCGCCTGACCCCTAATGGCAATACCGAAAAGAACCTCTAGATAAATCATTCTAGACAAAAATTATAACGATTGAAATAAGTATTTCATTGTGCTTAATTTTGACCCAGTGAAACGCGATATAAATATCCGACAAAGCATTTCGTCTCATTCTTGCAACTACAAAAATAAATTCAAATATTTAATGTTAATTTAATTAAATATTCTTGTATTTTTGATTAAAAAAACGCAGCACGAATTAAAAATTAATGCAGCACAATGATAGTTAAAACAAATTGCAAATCGCTCTATAGTCCCTTTCTTGAGCTTATTTGTTCAATAAGCACGTGAAGAAAACCTGTTGGACTTCCTCGAGAACATTTTACTGTATAGCAAACCGTAAGTATACGGTTGGTTGAATTTATGGCACTGAAGGGGTATATTGTGCAGCACCGTGTGTGTACAGTTGTAATGTTCGTCAAACCTGTAATGTAACCGCGAGAAATCAATGAACACTGTACCGAAATTAAATCTGACATTGTTTATCGTAACGCGTATTTTCACCGCTTTTTAATGTAGCATTGGGAGAAAATGCGAGCAGCGCTGAGTTGCGACCTGGTGGACAAGATCAACAAATAAAAACATTTATTGTTTAAAGATTTGCTCATCACGAATTTTGAACTTGAATGAGAAGTCATAGTTTTAATATTTTTTTCTGGCAGAGATGAAATGTAGATAAATATTAAAATATTAAGGGAGCCAACCTTCTGAATTGGTACGAAATTTAATATATTAAAGTAAGATTAATTTACAGAACGATAGATAATTACTTAAAATTGTTTGTTTTTCATTCTAATGTCTTTGTGACATGACCGAATTCATCTGTACTCCGGGAGATAGCTCCTTCTCTAGTCCTGCTTTGGAACCTTTTAGAACTGTCAACAGACGACCGGGCTGCAAAGGAGCCCTAAAATCCAAATATTGTAACTGTGATGTCCACATAATAAAAAAAAAATGGAACATTGAACATTCTGTGCAATGAGATTTGAAGGAAGTAAAAACTTTTCAAAATGATTGGCTGAAAAGATTTTAGCTTTGAAGAAAAATTTTAAAATATGAGAGCTCAGGAGGTATGCTTAGCATTATGTTACTTGAACATTGTTGCTGGTTAATAAAAATTTAATATTATTAGGTTTTTTTTTTTTTTTTTTTTTTTTTTTATCTGATTTAGTTTGCAATCTTGGAAATTATTTGCCCTACCCTAGTTCACGGTATTTTCAAAAGATGGATGTGGCTTTAAGGAGACGAATGACCATGTTAACCAAATCTGTTGTTGGATTTTTAGAAGCTTATTTATTAATTCTTCTGTATTGGGAGAAAGTTCAGATTTTGAGTTTTCATTTTTTTTTTCTATAGTTTCTTCTTTGTAGCTGAGGAGTTTAGCTAGAACCGCTCTCTGGAGGCGTGGAGGGTCCTGAATATCTTGAAATTTATTTGGATGGAAATTATTAAAATTGCTAGCCCTTTGGTGGTATCGGGGCTGAGCATTTGTTGAAACAAGCTATACGTCCAAACTCCTTGTAATTAATGCAAAATGGGTTTTTATATAGTATTTGATCTGGCAGTTATTGATGCGGTGAGGTTTTTTACATTTCAAACATCAGAGTTTTAGGTGACAATTAGCAGAGATGTGGTTAAACAAGTTACAATTAAGACAATGAGTTGCATTACTTCTTTTGTAGGCTTATATTTTTACGCTCGTGGAGGAAATATTATTTACTTTATAGAGATCAGTAGATTGTGGAAGGGTTAAGATCTTGTAGTGTTTTTTATTCTCGTTATGTTAATATTTTCGGCAAATCCATATTAATTACTTCAAATATTTTTACTATTTATTAGTATAACGTTTTATTATCTGTTCTATTAATTGTTAATTTTATTATATAGACTGTAATTTATTATATTTTTATATTATAGATATTAAAGGAAATAGACTCTAGGCGGAATTAATATGTGTATACAGTGGAGTTCTTCTTTCAGAGGTCTAACTGTACTAGATAAAACGATGAGTGAAAGAAAACTTAACTAATATTTTTTTCAATAAATTGTTAATGTTATTTAACATTTTTATTGAAAAGTTATTTCCAATTTTTTTAAAAAAATTCTCTAATTTATTTATAACATTCATGTGAAGGAGTTTTATAAAACTTTTAATTGTTAAACTTAATTAGTAATTTTCAAAAAATGCTATGTAATTAGGTAATGATTATACATTATTAATAAGGAATTTTCGACTTTTCAATATTTTAAGGAAATTTGACATTTAGTACTGTGCTCTTAGAGGTATTAAAATATTTTATTTATTATTGATATTTTTCATTCAAATATATAGAAAGAGTTTTTCATAAATACTATTAACATAAAGCAAAAGAGAATATTAAATGTTAATTATGTAAAAAATATAGAATTCACTCCGCAAAATGCACATATATACATATCACAAATTGAGGTTAATTTTTTTTGTTTGAAATTATGAGTTAAATAAGTCAGCATGTAAAATACATTTTTTTAAAACATCTTGCGCCCAACACAGTTACAAATAATCTTGATGCATTTATTTATGAAGCTGAGTGTATTATTTGTGAGCATTTTCAGAATAAAAAAAAAATCTCAAAACTTATTAAATCTTATTTGTATGTGATCTTTTTGTTTGTGTAATCGATTTTCTCTATTACCGTATATTTCGATTTATGACGCGCACTTATAATTTCAAGTTACATTTTTTAATTATTATGTATATTCGCCGTATAACGCATTTTCCTTTTATTTTCGAAGAAGCATGAAATGTATGCGTGCGATTCTCTTATCTTTTGAAATCATTCATTCGAAATATTTTCCCAAGATTTCGAACAATGGTATATTGGATTGACAAACGATAAGGGGAAGCAATATTTGTATTTGGGGAAATGCTTCTGAGAGTAAATAATTCTGAAAATAGAGTGGGTCATATTCAAACACAAAACGCCCATGAGCACACGAATATTATTCTAGATTTTCGAGAAAAGGGAAACACAATTTGGGGGAAAAGCAAGCACTTACGACCCAAAAGAATTCGCTGAATTAGAAATCAGAAGTTTTCTCTTTCTTCTGTCATTTGAAGCCCTGATTTTAAAGTGAACATCGAAGGATGTAGTAAATCGCATTTGCTACCCGAAATATTGAAGATCTAGTGTTCCTTTCAGTAGTAAATACAGGGTCCTGCCAAACGAAACAATCAGAGAGCTGGTTACAAAGAAATTCAATTTGCAAAAGAAAATGAGAACTGTGTTGCAGCAAGGATGTTTGATGTCAGTACCACAGGAATGGAAGAAAAATAAAACGACAATATTAATATGCTGAATATAATTAATGTGATGTGAAACGAGCAAAAATTGTTCCCATAAAAACAACATGTCGCCTAAAAATCTCACTTCATCGTAGTACTTTCCGACTCAGCGGATGGTACAAAATTAAAACCCATGGTTATTTCTTACAAAAAAAAAA
>BMAW01051852.1:1809209-1835880 GCA_019974015.1 Nephila pilipes
AAAAAAAAATAGTTAAAGTTTCCGTTAACTTATTCCCTTATTATCCATCTTTCTCACACTTTTGAATCATGTTATTGTGGAACGCTGTGCTACAGCAGCGCCATCTTCAACGCAGATCAGATGTTTAGATCTCGAGATGTAAGTACTCGCAGAAATACTTAGTCCGTCTTTTCTTTAATTTTTCATAATTGAATAAAATATTTTTCCTCCTAAAATGAGCGTGGTTTTTCAAACATAATGACGCTAACCTCCACAATAGGGACTCGGCAAACGAACTAGGAGTTAAATTAAAAAGTTAATTTAAAATGCGATCTTACAACTAGGACGCGAACAGGCTAACGGATTGGCTGCCTCCAAAACAACATGACACTCGCTCTCTTCAATAAGTATGGACGGTACTGTGAGATTGATCACTTCGGAGTACAAACGGTGCTCAAAAAATCGAGAACTTGTGAGAATTTTGAAGTGCACTTATTAACGAAAAATTATACATGTTATTGTGTCACCATTCCGTTGTGAGTTCGTGAAAAATCAGAGCTAAAACAGTAATAACAGACGGTTTATGTTTTGTGTTACCCAAATAGATATACCACTGCTGAAAAGAGGGGTAAATATCTCCTCTCTACCTTTCAATTTATATATGAAAATAAGTATTAATCTGTGACTGTGCTACTCGAACTGTATAAAGATGATAACCCTTAATGATATTCTTGTTTTGTCAAACATTCTTAAAAGAGGAAATAGTAAAACAATTAAGTTGTTAAACAGTATATTATTTGACGATGCATTTGATCGTAATACAAGTAAAAAATTGCGAAGTTTTTTCTCATTTCCCATTGATTTCAATATTGAAGATCGTAAGAAATTAATATTCGATTCTTTTTTTATAAATGATTTAGTTTGTGCATTAAATGTGTTAGGTCTGGATATTAACGTAGTAAAAAAGAACTTTTTCAATCTGTATCGTTTCTAAATGAATTGCAAGCTTTTAACTCTAAATCATTAAATAGTGACTCTGAAATTTCTGATGACGAAACAGAAAAAAATCCTTTTTCCCCCTTCTGTAATGTCTCTGGCCTTGAATAATAACATGTCTGCTAATACTTTCGACCCTTCCCTCTATTTTGTTTTGAAAGAGTTTGGAAATTCACATCGAAAGTTAACGATTCTGATACATATGATATAAAGTGTTTTATTCAAGATTGTGATGAATATTTCTTTTTTTTCCCAACGTTGAATAAACAGCAAAAAATAATATTCGCTAAACTTTGGAGGTCAGGCAAAGAGTTTTTTATATAAGCAGCGCAATATTACCACATGGCTTTCGTTTAAAGATGCTTTATTAGAAGAATTCCGCCATCAATTAAATTCTGCTGAGATTCACAGACAGTTAAGTAGACGTAAATTACGTCAAAACGAATCCAATTTTCGAATATTTTATGGCCGTTAGAGAACTCGCAAGTATTATATTGAAATTATTGATGAATCTCCATTATTTGAATACAGTATAAATGGAATACATGATTACCCATCAAATAAAGCTATTTTATAAGGTGCTATATTTATTTCAGAATTTAAAGAGAAATTTCGTATTTATGAAAAAATAATCAGTGATAAAAATAAAAAACCCTTTCCAAGAACAGATTCTCAATTCAGTCGAGTACACGACGTGAACTCAAAACATAACTTGCATAGGTCTGAAATCAAATATGATAATGATTGTAGTAAACAAAAAACTTGTTTTAATTTTAATATGTCTGGTCATAGTTCTCGTTTCTGTCCTGTCAAACATAAAGGTTTAAAATGCAGTGTTTGTAAAAATTTTGGTCATATTTCTGCAAAGTGTACTAATAAACCTAGTCCAAATCGAACCGATACTGATGTGTAAACTATAAATTATTTACTATTAATGATAATTCACTTACTGCATTAGCAGATCTGATAGTCAGAAAACAATTCTAACCAAAAATACATACAAAAAAATTGGTATACCACTTAACTACCTTTCTTGGATCACTTACATTGTTTGGTAATGGATTACACCAATTACTTAATTAATTAATTTACACTACACCAATCGGTAGCTGTATACAAGAACTTACAATAGATAATCAGAAATTTATCGCCAACTTTATTGTTGCTAATAATTAAACTATGACACCAAATGCTATAACTGGCATGGATAAGTTTAACATAGACAGAAAAAAAATCCATACAGACGGTGTCAGATTAACAAAAATTTCGGATATTAAAACGGAAAATGCAGAACAATTTTCGATTCCTAACATCTCAATAAATGATAAATTGGAACTTGAAAGAAAAATTGTAGACGACCAAGTGATGAAATGGTTGGCTGAAGGTATTGTTGAGCCATGCTCTTCTGATTTTTCTAGCCAAGTAGTTGTTGTCAGGAAAAAAGACGGATCCCCGACAGTTTGTATCGATTATAGACAACTTAATAAAAACATTGCAAAAGATAACTATACGTTACCTTTGATAGATCACCTGCTTGGTAATCTTCAAGATGCAAATACGTTCAGTACACTTGATCTACGTAGTGCTTTTTTTCATTTAGGAATAGAACCAAATAGCCGACGATATACATCATTTGTGACACATAACGGACAATTTCAGTTTCTACGTGCTCCTTTCGGTCTTTGCACATCACCAACAGTGTTTCAGCGGTACATAAACACATTATTTAAGGATTTCATTATTAAAGGTCGTGTTTTAATTTACATGGATGATGTCATTATAAAATCTAAAAATACAGAAGAAAGTATCGAAAGACTTGCAACAGTGTTTTCACTCGCTTCCTCTTACGGCTTAGACATAAATTTTCAAAAATGCAAATTTTTAAGTAACCAAATAGAATTTCTTGGTCATGTTATTAAAAATGGTAAATTGCACCCGTCACCACAAAAAGTCAAAGCTGTTATTAATTTCCCTGAACCGAAATGCCAAAGAGACTTACAATCTTTTCTTGGTCTTGTTGGATATTTTCGGAAATTTAATTTAAATTTCTCCATCATTGCACATCCTCTAACAGAACTTCTGAAGAAAAATCGTGAATTTAAATTTGCTGATAGAGAAATACAAGCATTTATTGTCTCAAACAATGTTTATCTTCTCCACTTGTTCTAAACATTTACAATCAGAACGCTGATACCGAAATTCATTGCGATGCTAGTATTCATGGTTATGGATGTATTTTACTCCAAAAATCAATGTCAGATAATGCTCTCCACCCAATTTATTTTATGAGTAAGAAAACGACAGACGACGAAACAAAATATAGCAGTTATGAACTTGAAGTTTTAGCTATTGTCGAAGTATTAAAATGTTTAGAGTTTACTTGTTAGGCAAACATTTCAAAATAGTTACTGAGTACAACGCGTTCGCAATGACTCTAAAGAAAAAAGATTAGTGTACTCGAATAGAGCGATGGGTATTGCAACTACAAGAATTTGATTATGAATTAGAACATCGCTCCGGTTCCAAAATGAATCACGTAGACGCGCTAAGTAGATACCTAGTTATGATCGTACAAGACAGTCTCGTTGCAAAAATCAAAACGGCTCAAGAACAAGACACTGAAATCCAAACTATAAAAGAACTTTTAAAAATTAAACCTTACAATGATTACCTTCTAAAATCCGATATACTCTACAAGTTTGTAGATGGTGAATAACTACTCGTTGTTCCTAAAAATATGCAGAATGACATTATACGCAGCGCTCACGAGCGTGGACACTATGCTTCTAAAAGAACAGAAGAAGCACTCAAGCATCAATTCTAAATCCCTCAAGTTCAAAATTGTGTTCCATGTATTTTGGTTAATCGCAAACGTGGCAAACTAGATGGTCTACTACATCCAGTCGAAAAAGAAGCCATTCCTTTACACACTTATCATGTTGCCCATTTAGACCCATTCCCTACTACAAACAAGAACTATAAACATATTTTTGCCGTCATTGACTCCTTCACAAAATTCGTATGGCTTTACCCAACGAAGTCAACAGATGCTGCAGAAGTTATTGTAAAATTAGAAAATCAAAAATACATATTTGGCAATCCATCTCGAATTATTTCTGATCGTGATACCGCATTCACTTCTAAACAGTTTCAAGATTATTGCAGTACCGAAAAAATTGAACATTTCCAAATTACCACCGGATTACCTAGAGCAAATGGAAAAGTAGAGCATTTAAATTCTACAACCGAAACAGTATTATCAAATTGTTCCATAGACAATCCAGAAAAATGGTATACGCACGTCAAAGAAGTCCAGAAAGTTATGAATTCAACGTTCCAACGAAGCAATCAAACAACTCTCCGAATTGCTGTTTGGTACTAAAATGAAGACGCCACAAGATCTCAAATTTACTTAATGAAGGAATCCAAGCTGACTTTGTCAACAACCGTGACGAGTTGCGAAACAAGCTAAACAACAAATCCTGAAAGTTGAAGATGAAAACAGAAGAAATTACAACCTCCGGTGAAAACCAGAGACTGCTTTCAAGCTTCATGATCTTATAGCCATCAAATGTACTCAATTGGGACCAGGACTTAAACTGAAATTCAAATACTTAGGTCCATACAAGAGAACTAAATCAAACAGAACGACACTTACGATGTTCAAAAGTGTGGCTTTTTTGAAGGTCTAGCGAAAACCAGCACTTGTGCTGAATATCTCAAACATTAGACTAACGACGCTATTACTTGACGGATTAATGAAATGACATTTTCATCCGTGCTTTAAAAAGATATTTTTTCCCGTATTATCTTTTAGAGTGAATTTCATTTTTTTTTTGCATTATTTTATGTTTGTCTTGTGTATTAATTTTTCTTTTCAATTTTTCAGATATTGTGAAGTAACTTAATTTTTTTGAATTTTCCTTTTTGTTAATATTCAACTATATATTAATCAACTTTTAAGTGAGTATGTTCTTAATTTTCAATTGTGTTATTATTTTCAAAAATGTATGCATGTATATTATTGCTTTAATTACACCTTTACTGGCTCACCTGATGTCAGGTGATATTGTCGGATGGCCGATTGAGGGAATAGTTCTGCTGTGCTACAGCAGCGCCACCTTCAACGCAGATCAGATGGTTAGATCTCGATGTCCGTCTTTTTTTTTTAATTTTTCATATTTTAATAAAATATTTTTCCTCCTAAAATGAGCGTGGTTTTTCAAATAAACCAACGTCAACTTTTACAATGCTACTGTAGCTTACTTTTCAGGTCAAATATTAAAACTAAATACAAAAATCCTTCCCACGTTGAATTTCATTAGCTCTGATTTGTTAAATGTATTAAATAAGATTTGAATGGTTTCATTTATCTTCCATTTAATAAAAAAAAGGGCGGAATGACTTCCTTATACGAATGCTACTTTTAATTATGCCGGACTTTTTTCATCCACAATTGAGCGATAATACCAGAATATTTTCTTAAATATAGAAAAATCTCCTAAGATTAAAATAAGTTTGAGCATAACACAGATCTCGTTTATTGTATGACATCCTTAAAATATATAAACCTTAAGTAAATATGTTATCTTCTTTTATTATATTCATAAGTTAAAATATATCTGAATCAACGACGAGTCTAAATATCAGATGTAATCTACGTAATGAAAAAAAGTGATTTATTTAAACAGAAATTATTAGAATACGAGGGAGGTTATTAGAATATGCCCAAAATTACATGTTTTGGTGGCAGATGGCGATGCTAATGCAAATTGGCTATCGGATCCAAAATAAATATGACACTGATTCGCAGTTAGCTTTGATTTTGCAATCATTTGCTATCTCATCAAAGTTTAAGTGGTGCCGCGTTAAGCTTTTGTTATCATTTTGTTATTAGACTTGTATTGATTATCAATTTCTCTGGAAACCAATAGAAATAAAACTTCATGTAAATATTCTCCAAAGAAAGGTGACGACGATATCATTGGTCGGAAAAGTTACAGTAACGATTTATTAGGATGTGACGAATATCATACTCATTGACAATTGCATAAATTATACAGTGAACAAACTCTCAAACCTAACAAGAGTAATTTTCAAACCACCCTCACATTAAATAGGTTACACTATGCATGTAAGTGTCTGTGGCGTTGGGCTATTCGCGATTTTCTCTTCTCTAATCTCAGCAGTTTTTTAATCATTTGATTTGTATGCAATCACCACTTCTTGCCAACCAAATTAAATGTAAGTAGATAAACTAAATGAAGATAGGAAGTGTAGTAAATTGAATTAGAGTTAGAGTTATGTAAGCGAAATATAATTTAAAGGAAAGAGAAGGAAGATAGAGGATAACGATAAGTTCATAGATGTTGTAGTGTGGAGCGAATCTTCGTAAGTGATCGTTTATATTGAAAGTAGTTGGAATCGACTGCCGTCAAATTTTTATATGTTACAATCGAGAAGGTGATTTGGTAAACTAAGTGTTTATTATTGGAATATAAATCAGGATTAACTGAGTTAGGAAAGATTTGAGAGTGATTTTGAGTATTCTTTGATAGATAATAAAGTATGCTGTCTTTCTCTGGCATATCTCCGACTGGAGTTTAGAGCTTACTGACTGCAATTAGATTTTTTAAGATGGTTGTAGATTTAAATAATGAAGGAAGGCTGTCACATATATGGCAGTATGGGAGTCTGTCACTAACTTAAAGGTATTTTTCTAGCTCAGAAAAGTGATCCTATTTTGGATCCTTTTATTTAATAACAAAAGAAGTCAATAATAAGCAAAAGAGAATATTATTTTTGTAAAAATGTATTTCACCTTGATATACATTAAATTCGATCGTTCTTCTTCTCCTAAAATGTATAATTTATTTTAAAACTATCATTTTAAATGTCTGATTTTCTTATTGAAGTCGCATCACATCCGTGTACTTGAAGAATCTGGACAGCAGAGTCAATCCCAGCGCGGACTGATGAATCAATATCTCGAGTCCTGATGTAAGTGGCGAGAAAAGCTCCGGCCAGTGCGTCCCCACATCCGACGCTATCCACTACGGGTACATCCTCGGGCACTTCGAAGAAAAGGAGATGGTCAGAACCATCATCTACAACGACAGGATCGGAGCCTCGAGTGATTATCAGAATACGCGAAGGAAGCGTAGCAGGTCGCTGTAGTTTACTAACTAGTTTCACTGCTTCTTCAACTGCAAGAGGAAGAAAAGAAGATTAGATAGCGATATCGTAAAAAAATTCAGTTTTTATCAGATTTCATGAATTTCGTTCACCTATGGATACACTCATCGTCAAAGTTGCACCTAGAAGGAAGCAAGGCACGTAAATGCAAATTTAGAAATTGTTTCGTTTGTGTTAGACATGTAATGATTAAATTATCAGCTGCACCTGTGCCTATGATGTCAGAAAACCCGTAAATTAGGGACGTACTAAGGACAATTTAAAAGGTTCACCAAAAGCGAGCAATTTTTAATCTAACAAGTGTGTTACTAACTAAATGTACACTTTTCTGTTGCAACACCACCACTACATTAAAATGTGCAAGACCTTCATGCCAAAGCTCCATGCCATGACGTGTGGAAGGATGCAATTGAAATAATGGTGACCCAACATTCTATTGAGAGTTCTAATGATTTTTGCATTTTGATCATTAAATTGTATCATACTTACGCTCAGTTTTTAATCCTTTCTCGTTGTTGATGAGTATTAATTTACTTTTAAATATTATTTCAATTCAACAATTCCTTCTGAAAGCTACTTTTTTCTGACCATTAGTGTATAAACATTTTTAAACCTCTCGTTTCATAAATATATATATGTTATACATTTATAATATATATTTTCCTCGTCAAAGAGAGCGTTATACTAAAAATGAATTATCCGAATGAAATTGATTGTGTTTTAATGTCGCACTTAAAAGCAACACGAGTGGTATTGGTGACAGACTTTGTAATTTCAACCTTATTCTAGTAACGAGGACGACCCGGAGCTGAAACCTCCCTCTCCAAAATTCCACACCACGCTCTCTGAAGAACTTAAAGCCATGGAAGATTTAAGGCTCCCGTCTACCCGCCATTTTGATTTCGTTAGCTTAATGTTAATCCTATGGAATTTTGACTTTAATCTCATATCTTTACTATTTGAACCATTTGAATGCAATAAAGTGCATTTGAAAGAGCAAAAAATAATGAATGCTTCTGTGGAATTACATTTTCCCTAAGATTTTTAAAAATATTTTTATTCTTATTTTAATGATTCGTTTTTGAGTTTTCCGGTCTTTAAAGAATATTTTCAAATATTTTTAAAAATCGGAGGAAAAAAGTAATTCCACAGAAGCATTCATTATTTTTTGCTCTTTCAAATGCACTTTATTGCATTCAAATAGATCTAATAGTAAAGATGGGAGAATTAAAGTCGAAATTCCATAGGATTAACATTAAGCTGATGAAATCAAAATGGCGGGTAGACGGGGGCCTTCATAAATCCCGCTACACGGCGAGTACCATCAAGATGCGAACCCATGACTCGATGGAAACAATGCTGGCCGGGAGATTGCGACAGCCACCACTAGTCTACCGCGGCAGAGTTTTGCGAATGAGATGAATATTTGTAGTTTTTAAATATATGTAAAGAAGAAGAAACATTCAAACTTTTGTATATAGTGATCGTTAGTGGAGTTTTATGTAACACATATGACAATCAAAGGGGCCTGGCTATCAAATGAAATTGCTGTCCAGAGCGTGATTTCTGGCTATCAAACCACATGGTAGTTGGCAATCAGATTAGCATATACATTTTCCCACCGTTTCTGGACATATCTTCATTGGTCATGGGGCTCATCTCCGAAAACAGGCAGCGAGATTTCAGGTTAAACGTGACCAGAGCAAATGTCGATGTAAGAGTAAAGGCGTCATGTCAGTCTTGATCTCAGGCCCTATGGTCACCTATCAACAGACTTTGAGAGCACCGCATTAGATCATTGATAGTGAATAATTAGGAGCTGCGTAAGCTGCTCTGTACAAGTGCTCCGTCTGTCGTTTCACTAGGTCCGAAGCTTTGTTTTCGATGTTGGTTCTGTAATTCTTCAGCCATTTCTGTCAACATCGTCAAATGGCGATATCACTCCAATCAAACAGCAAGCGATCCTTTTATATGACCAAATCGTTTTCTTAAACTTAATTCCACGTTCTCTCTCAAATGTTAACATTACAGCTTTACGAGAGTTATTTAAAAGGTACATGTTTTGACGACTGATGGTAAGTTGATTTTGCTATTGTGTGCTGTCATTTATTAAGCGGCTTCAAAATAGATTTGACTTATTAGTTTTGATTGATGTCATGTCAATTTGCGTCGAGTTGCTCAGTCGAAGAGACCTAGATTCATTTTTAATTACTGCAAACCAAGAAACAATCCAAACACTCAGCTGCTTCTCAGGTGTACCTCTTCCGATGAAGGTGAAGATGGCTTTATCCACCGGAAAAGTAGTCACGATAATGATTTCTTTTTTTTTTTTTGGGGAATGTGAAGGTGTCATACTTATGGTCTTTTTGGAAACGGAGAAACAGTATACAATACTATAATGAATTACCATCTTTTCCATTCTTAAAACGGTTAATTTTTGATCTGCTCTCATACTGTTCCCTATTGAACCCCACTTGTATAGTTCAAAATGAAGAACAATGAATGGATGCTATGCCTCAGAACTGGATGTAACTTTCATCTATTACAAACATGCTCAGTTACGATGCATTGTAGCTCCATGAAAATATGAATCCAATTAATCAATGTAACAATTTTAAAAAATCTGCAGTAGGATTTTGATATACCATGAAAAGAACAAGGTAACTATAACTTCGTATTTGTGAACAGGGAAATACATGTTGCACAGAATTAGTATAATCTTTTAATAAAAGACGGATGAATCATATTATCTGCATTATTATTTTTGGTTGTTATGATATTGATTATTGGAAACCGATCCCTTTAATGCATATCATACAGTTATACAGTACTGGAATTTCTCACGTAAATTTTTCACAGGTAACTAAAAACAGAAATCCATGAGAAAATATATTCAACTTACTTTCGAAAGTCATTTTCTAATATCTAGTAAATTTCGATGAAAGTTCTCCATTAAAAATAAAAATATGAAACGTTCAAAAATGTCCTTTAAATGCATTAAAAATTCTATGTCAGAAATTGTGCATTGTATCAGACATGTCCAATGTTTTTTTCTTAAAAATTTTACAGACAATTTTTGCAGACTTTCTTCAGCATTTTATGGTTGATTTTCCATGGGAAAAAATTATTTTATCAAAATCATATATTGTAAGTGACATAAATAATATTTAATAATTTCACATTTTTTCCTCACAAGTAATTATTGAAAAACATTTTTTTTTTATAATGGAACTGAAATCTTGTATCTTTTGAGGACAAAATTGTTACTAATTCATGTATATACGCGGTGAAGGCATCGAATTTTTTTGAATTCGGATGTCGAAAATTTATTTAATGTATAACATACTACCAATATGACAAATTCCGTCGAAATCTATACTGTTATTAAAGCATTACAAAGTAAAATATCAAATTTAACATCTTCTTTCATCCCAAAATCGCGACAAATACTTCCCACTGATGCCCATCATATTTGCAAAATTCATTCGGAATGAATTTTTTTGCCAGAGTAATGGATATTTTAGAAGAAATATGTGTTTGTATGGCATTTCATGCAACAATCAACCCATTACTGTTGAGTTCGAATTCATTTGGGATTTGTTAATCTGAGACCCACCCGAATATAGACCTCCATTTTTTGTTCGCAGAAAGAAAAAAAAACCCACCTCAGTTTTAAGCGATAGAGAAATGCCTGATGCATGCTTAAAAGTGCTTTGTCACTCACCTGTGGTAATGTGCGGCCCACCTACGGCTGTGGCGAAAGCCTTCACCTCGGTCTCGTTTCCGAAGAGGACGTCTACCCGAGGCATCACCTTCAAGAGAACCTCGGAGTAGTCACGACAGATGTACTCGGCTGAAAGGCTCAGCGAAAAGACCTTCGACAATAATTAGAAAGAGCTCACATTTCACGATTCGTAGATAATCAACAGAAAAATTAAAATTACTTTGGGAGAGCGCCAAAGGGAAATATTACCACATAACTAAGTTTTAACCAGAATGAAACTGATAAAAATTATACTGCTTGTAATCAATAAGTCTTTCAAAACAAAATATGAAATAATTTATTTGAAACAAAACATCAAAAAAGGAAATAATTACAGATTAATTTTAATGATAGAATTTATTTGATGATAATGTACTGTTGCTAAGCAAGCCAATGGCTTCCTCTTAAGAGTTTTTAGACATTAATATTTGCAATTATTTTTTTGTAATTTATTTATAACAGTTCCTTTTAAGATGAATTGAATTTATTATTGGACATATCTTAAAACTAAATGAGTTTTAAGATATGTCCAATAAATTTATAATTTACTTATAATTATAAAAATTCATATTATTAGTTTTCTCAATGGTTTCTTAAAATTCCTTTAAGTGAATGATAATTCTGCTATTTTTAGATTGAATTTTTATTTTTGGATGGATATAATGAAAACGTATCTAAAAATCTAACATTATCATTTTGAAATAAAACTGAATTGAGCTAGATTAAGAATCAAAGAATTAAATAAGCTACACTGAAATAAACTTTACTGATTAAAGAATTAAATAAACTACAGAAGGTAGACAGAATATAAAATAAACTACAGAATTCAGATAAAATGAATTAAAACCCTTCATCGATAATTCAATTTAATTCATACATTTTGTTAAAAGTGGGTCAAAGAAATGTTTAATTGCTTAGTAAATTTTCAAAAAAAATTAAGAAGAAAATGACCTAGATAATTTAAACTAGGTACCGAATTCTTAAGGAAATTATATTTAGTAGAAAATGCATTTCAATATTCTTTTTTATTTCATAGCCTATCTAACGTTTGATCTTATTGTCGTATCGAATAAAACAAAGCTGAAAACTAGAATTGAGCAATCAGTAAGTATAAACAATTTTGCTTCATGTACAGAACAAAAATTGCAAAATAAAACCAGTGAGAAAATTCGATATTTTCCCTCAGCTTCAGATGCATGTATTTGAAGAAAAAAAGAATTTTAAAAAATCGACTTCTCTAATTTCGTTTTAATTTTTGCTATTATTTGCTTCTTCTATTAAAACGAAGAAACAGTAGAATTATTCAAAATGAATTCAATACATTGGTGTACTACTGAACCCTAAGCTCCACAGAAGCAACTACTATCAAAAAAAAATCCTTCATCAAATTTCTATTACATTTTTATTTTCACAAGCAAGATATTTTAAAATACAAAAGCGTTTCCAATGTTAACAACAAAAACAAAACAAACAAAAATTTAAAATGTTTTACACAAAGTTTTGCAAAGTTTAGCCACTCAATGTGCGCATTTTTATATAATTAATATTAAATTACTCAATTGAATTTAAGAATTAAAGTAAACGATGAAATACCGAGAAATGAACAATGGTAAACTTTTCCGATATTAAAATTAAAACAAACAATAAATTATTAAATTGAATATTTTTGAGCTAAATGTAATTAAAATTGAAGCAAACGATAAGAGATTGGATAAGGATCTGGTATGTTGAAACAACCCTCCTAAAACAATAAAAAGGTGGCTAAAAGAAACCGAGTCTGCCATAAAATATTCTGTTCGGAAATTGATATAAAAGCAGAAGATAAAATATTAAATTAAAAATATCTTAGCAATGTAAGTATACCTTAAGCAAACTAAAGACAATTATTATAATCATAACGTATTACAATTGCATTATTTTGAACCTAACATCATATATCTTTTATTTTACGCCCACGCATTTTTGTTGATGCCATTTTCTCAAATCAGCATGTTAGCACATGTTAATATATAAAGCTTCAAAAATGATTTAGGAATGAATTTGTATAAATTAGTTATAATCACATACATCGAACTAATTGAATCCTTACCTGGGTAGGAGAACATAGTTCAGCTAAATTTAAAACTACGTCTGGTGAGTGACCCAGAAAGTATCCTACTACGAATATGCAGTTCGCCATTTTCAATTTACTATTGACAGGCTCCAAGAATAAATGTTCCTTAGCAAATTTAGCAGCGGCCCCTTGTCTTGTACACATGGAACGCATGCCATCGCAAGTCATGCAAGCACACACTCCTGTTTTCTCCTCCGGAACTGTTACATATAAGGGCAAAACACCTTCTGACCGAAGTTGATTCTTCATCCATTCCTCATATTCGTCACAACCAGTACAACCTAGAGATTAAAAAAATATTATACATGTTTGCTAAGATCAAAAAGTGCTAAATTTTCTTATTTACTGCAAATAGAAGAAAAAATTAAACAGTGACGTAGCATGGATTTCTGCCACCCGTTGTGAATTTGTCCTCCCCTCATAAAAATAAACAATAATATGAATGAAGTTAGCACGCGTAATATTAAATTACTTACAGTGTAATAAGCTGAAACGGAAAAAAAAAATAATCCATGCGGGTAAAACCGCAAAACCATAGAAAAATTTAAAAATAAATACAACAAACATTTACTTTAACAATCCTATATATTCGACGAATCGTATTGAACAAATAAACTTTACAACAGCTAACAAAGTTAGGTACACGTGAAACTTTATCAAAGAATAAAATAAATAATATCAAGTCTGCACCACTCTTGTAAACGACGAAAAAGTTAAAGAAAGTGAGTATCTCCCGCTCACCGTCACGTCTATGGGTTAATCAAGGCCAACAACTCAAAAAACAAAAATAAAAAAAAAGACCATTTAATTGCAAGTGTTGCGCAGCAACAACGAATCGCGACCGTCCACATCCGTTTCGAAATTCAAAAAGTTAAATTCATTTTCTTGTTTTGAATAAAATATTTGACAAGCTGTCATTTAACTTCATTTAAATATAAGAATATTTGTTTAAGTCAAATCTTACTCATCTGTTTTGAACCACTTCCACTTGTCTAATTGCCTTGAAATTCTGCATAAGTACCTATGAAGTCCCGACGACAATACATAACTGATGTAATGACCATTGCCTGATGATGTAGACAGGATTAGCTAGCTTGCTGCCACTCCCCCCCACGCACACATTTGTGCCAACCTGAGCCATGGCTTCCTCTGCTACCTCACCTTCCTCCACTATGCTATTGAATCTAAAGCTGTTTAATTTTAATTTTATGTTTGTGAGGCTTGCTGTCATTTTAGTTCAGTATGATTTCATTTTGCTCAATCGATTAAATCTCTTCCAGCGGTTCTTCTTCAAACATAATTTATGTTCGGTGAATATTGAAGTAAACTGCATTTTCGACTTTTATATATAATAGGGTATTCGGTTGCAGGCAAGGGAAGAGATTAATATTGTGTGTAAAAGATATTAATTGCATTTCTCCTATTAAAGTGAAATTTCATAAATTATTGTTAGTTGACGTATAAATAGATGTGTAGCTAATACATTTAACTTGGAATACATCGAATTTAGATTTAGGATTATTTTATAAAACTAAGCATGGATAACAGCTCAAGATTGAGGATGGTTAAAAGGTCAGAAGAGTATAGCGAAGAGAATCAGCGGTTATTAGGTTATTAGTCAGAAGAGTATATTTCCATAGGTGTGAACATTGGAGACACATATTTTAATAGACGATTCAAAAATTAAAAAAAAATGCGTATTTAAGGGTCTGTTTCATCATTCATCCCATAGTTATCATATCAAATTCAGATAATTGTTTGTGAAGCATCAAAAAAAAAAAAAAAAAAGATATCACTTGGAGTGATTTCGCATACGAACTGACAAATTATTTTCACGAATAGATTCGAGGTTTACAGATTAACACCTTTGAAGATTTGTGCGACCTCATGATTACTGGCCAAATCAAAAGGAGAACTCCATCAGAAATGTACGATCATTTTATTGACGAATGGACACATTTCAAAAAGCCGGATCAAATTGCCTCAAAATTAGATTCTTATGAAAATGTCAAAAACGAGTGTCAACAGAAGACTGAGAGAAAATTTCCAAAGAGAGTATTCATCATTTATCAAACGACCACCATGAAAAGAACAGAAAATTTACCTGTATGGAATTTTATGCCACCTCATTCAAGAGAAAATAACAGAACTCCAAAGGAGAAGAAATACAAACATCAACGAAAGAATGTTATATTTTCGGATTGCAACCCCTAGCGAAGAGTTGTCCAAAAAGTTTCAAAGTTATATCGATGGACACACGCAAGATGATCAGGCAGTAACCGCAGAAATTTAAACTCAGTTCGTTTTAGAAAGCAGAAATAAGAAAAAATCAAGCGAACCAAAATTAGCAATGAGTGATATCTAATATGTTGAAATTTCTGTCTACGGAAAGAGTGCAACGGCTTTAATTGATTCTGGATCGATGATAACTCAGATCTCATTTCGGATGAACAGAATGAGGAAGGAAAAATAATTAGCAAAAGTAGAAGCCTCTCTTTTCAACTTTCAGTTTTGGATAAAAAAACAAGAAAACGAAGCATTTTCCAAACCTATTCAAGATGTTAGCAGCGATCACCAATAAAATCTCAAGTCTAAAGCGATTATTCAGTTAAAAATATACAAGCTATTGCAGGAAACAGCAAGAGAAACGAAACAGAAAGAGATGAATCATCATCGGAGATTAATAAATACTGCGGACAGAAATCTGATATCATTACCAAAGAAAATACAGAGAGCGGAAAGCAAATATTAGAAAATGAAGAATGTTTATGTTTTGAAATATTATTTCACACGCAGGAGGAAAATGATGTTTCAATTGGTTTTGTCTAAAATTAGAAGACCTCAAGTATTAAAATTGACTCGCGAATGTGTTTTTGGAAATCATATGGGATTTAAAAAAGACCAATTAAAGAATTCATTTTAACTTCTGGCGACCTGATTTGAAGAAGGACATTTTAGAATATTGCAAATCTTGCAATAATTGTCAATTCAGAAGCCAAGAGAAAGCTACGGACAAATACCTATAACCCCTGTTCTTAGGCCAGATTCACTTTTCAAGGTCGTGAATGCTGATATAATAGTCGAGATTGATCGCCTTCGGCCTCAAAACACAAATACTGTCTTGTTATGGTAGACAGCATTCCAGATGCTCGGAAGCGATTTTTCTTCGATCATTGTCTGCGAAAACTACATGCGACGCGCTAATGGAGATGTTTATGAAGACGGGAATTCCAAATGTCATTGCCAGAGACTTGGTATTAATTCCACTTCAAAATTAACCTAACAGTTCACGAAGGGCTTAGACTGTACCCCATGATTTTCAGTTTCTGGATATGCAGCATCAAATGGAGTCAAAGAGAGGTACAACCAAATACTAAAAATTCATTGCACCACGTTATTGAGACTGATCCAAACAATTTGGACCAACAATATAGACTCTGCTTGCTTCTCGCATGCAAAGAAGTCTCAAACTGCACGACGAGCGTGTCACCTTTCAAACTGATTTGTGGATATTCTTTGGATTTCTTTATATGTATATTTGTGCTATTTCACGTGTTCTTACCATTCTCTTGTATTTAAAATATCTTATTAATTTGAATCATTTTGAAGTCATGAAGTTTATATTGTTATAATAGCTTCACTAATTAACTACTAACTATTACTAGCTACTACTAAAACTATCTACTAATCATCATCATTTCAGATTTCAGTTCACGGTTGTCCTTAGACAAAAAACACATCGGGTTGTATAACAACAACAATATTTATTCTTCTTACTACCGCTCGTTTACAACAGCTCCTCTCGGAGATTCGGTCAGGTCCCGTCTGAGGGGATCGTGTGACATCACACTCTCTCCCTTTACAAATGAACGCCCTCTAGAGGCAGGCTCTAAGTAGGAAAGTTAACAGTTCGGCCATCCTGATATACAATTGTCCCAATTGTGCAGTTCCAATTAACACAAAAATCATTAATAACTGATACACTTTAAAACCATTAATTATCATACACAAAATATCAATGTTTAAATTCCTCAAATACTTAAAATAGCAAATATCAATAATTACACACAAACATCATTACTTAAATTCCTCAAATACTTAAAATATCGAATATCAATAATCATACACAAAATATCAATGTTTAAATTCCTCAATTGCCTAAAATAGGAAATATCAATAATTATACACAAACATCAATACTAAAATTCTTCAGATGCTTAAAATAGCAAATATCGATAATTGTACACAAACATCAATACTCAAATTCCTCAATTACCTAAAATAGCAAATATCAATAATTATACACAAACATCAATACTTAAATTCTTCAAATGCTTAAAATAGCAAAATATCGATAATTGTACACAAACATCAATACTTAAATTCCTCAATTACCTAAAATAGCAAATATCAATTACCGTATACAGATAAAATATCAATAATCATGCACAAATCATTTTACATAATCACCCTTATATCTACATTTCACAATAAATTATCTTTCATTCCACAACGCACATATAAAGAAAATCTTTTTTTTTTCTCTTAAGTAATAATTCTAATTTAAGGCTTCAAAACAAAAATCTTAGTTATCATACAGTTCAAATATTATTTCTCTTTCATAACAAAATACTAAAATTACCAAAACACTTTAAAATACTACTTCTCAACATCTTTTAGCGTGCTTACATACACATCACCTTCTCTTTTTTTTTTTCTTTAAAAAAAATTACATAAACACATTCATATATTCATATCGAGATATCAACACAAAATTCATATTTCAAAATATTGAACTCATACACATATTTTTCTTATCAAATATAATTTCAAGCATCGATTACCACATAAACAAATTTAAAAAGTACTCATAACTAACAAATTACTATTTTCATACTTCATAACATCGAATATCTGTATCCTCATAAAGGTTAATTCATACAGTTGTAAATATTAATTTTTCTTCTTCGTCCTTTTTCTTTTTTAATTTTTTACATATTTAAAATATTAATTCTCCTTTCGATATTCTCATTTTCATAGAATATGCTTAACTCTTATAGACTCAAAAAGGTTCACACATGAAACAAAGAAATTCTTTAACATAACACAATCATCAAAACACAAATCTAAGAATTCCTACAAAAAGATCATTCCTAAATCATTGCAAAATCACATTCTTATATCCTTACAAAAGCACATTCCTAAATAAATCCTTTAAAAATTATATTCCTAAATCCTTACAAAATTATATTCCTAAATATTCACAAAGTTATAATCCTAATCATTACAAAATATAACAAAACATTCCTAAATCATTGCAAAATCACATTCCTAAAATCTTTACGAAAGCACATTCCTAAATCAATCCTTACAAAATTGTATCCCTAAATCTTTACATTCCTAATTCAATATATTCCAAAATCCTTACAAAATTATATTCCCAATCATCACAAAATATAATAAAATATTCCTACATCATTACAAAATAAAATTCGTTGAGCATATTACCTTGAAATATCAATTATTCTTCTCATCATAAAAGATCACATAAACATAAAAACTTTTGTTGGCACACTTAAGATTCAAACCGTTTAATCCATAAACACTCATTAAAAGCTAGCACATTCATTAACTTTAAATTCTTACACAAAATAGATCCTTTTCTATTTCAAAATAGTGAAATCAAAATAAAACATCGTTCATATATTTAAAATTACTTATCCTTGTCAAAAACTAAATTAATAAAACACCTCTTAAAAATAACATTCACTCAAATTTTTTTTTGAAGATAATCAAATTAAAAGTTCTTTAAATACTCAGTCCATAAAATATTCTAATGTTCCATGGGAAAATAACTGTTCATTAATTCTTAATACAAAATAATTGCTTTCCTTTTTGTTTTTTAAAAAAAGTTCCTTGCAAAATAATAGTTTATAGTCCCCTTGTTTGTCACAGCAAAAGTCTCTCTAAAAAGAAATAAAAAAAAAAATGTCTCACCCATTCGTAATGCCGCATTTCGGTTCTAAAGGGGGGGAGGAAACACATTCCTGAAGTGCACTGACCTGATTCCTCCTTGAAATTTTGTCTCTTCTTTGTCAATAAGTGGGGGCGGGAGTTTTCTCTCACTGTCGGCTTCGGGGAATAGGGTCTGTTCCCTGGCGTTTATACGGCCTTCAAAATTTCCCACACTTTGTAATGACTGTCCCTCTTGGTCAACGAACTTGCGGTCCACTTCCTGCCCTTCTGCTCACTCTTTTTTTTTTTTTCTTCAGCTGCATATTTTTGCAGGTGTCCCTGAACTCTTGTTACTAAAGGGGGAACGGAGACTCAGTCCTCAGTGAAGTACTGCTAGACACCCCCTGGGTCAAACGGAGCTTCCTTTCGCTTTCGAGAGGGGGACCCTCTCCTCTGGAGTTCGATATCTCTTTTCTTTATTTTTTGCTGAAAGTCCTGTCTGTACGAACTTTTTCTAAATGCGATGTTTGTCTCCAAAACATGTTTCTTGGTGACTCTTTCACGGGACGGGGAAATGTTGCGGGTTCCTTTATTGTTTTTCTTCCTTTGCGTTGAAATCGCTCCCTTCATTTTAAATTGCATCTTTTTTCTGCGGAGGGGAAACTGGCTAACCCCTCGTTCTGTCCACTTAATTGTCTGTCGCAAAACTTTAGCTTTTCCCAACTGTATCGGATTTGGTATGGGGCCTGTTTTGAAGAACTCTGCTTCCTTCTTTCCATCAATGGGAATATTTTCTCCTGTATCATCCTTTAAAATTTTCTCATTGGCTTTCTGAGCTCTAGTTAATTGTTGTCCTTCTAAACATGTGAATGCTTCTTGACATCGTTGCTGTCTTCTTTTTCCGTTCTCTTTATTTCCTTTCTGTATTTTCCGTTGCACTTCTTTATCATTCGGTAGCATCGCTGGTGCTAATAACGCTTCTTCTTTTCCTCTGTTAACGATATTTTGTTCCCGTATGGCTTGCGTTAACTTTTCATTACGTTCCTGGATTCTAGATAATTTCTGTTCTTTATTCTTCGGTTCAGAATCAAACTTTTCCTATTGAGACTGAAGTTGTCTTTCATCAACAATTTTCATTGCTTTTTCTTCAATACTGGTATCCTGTAACCCTATAGCTTCGGGTAATTTTTCATTCTCCTTCTGAATTTCGGTAAACTTCTCGTCCCTTTCTTTCAATTCAGATTCAAACTTTTCCTGCTGAGGCTGAAATCGTTTTTCATAGTACTCTTGGATTTTTCTTTGTTTTCTTCTATTGTTTTCCATTATTAATTTTTCTAATCTTAATTTTTCTAGTTCAAATTTCATCTCCTTATCTCTGTATTGCATCTCCTTATCTCTGTCTAACCTTTGTTCAATCCTCTCCCTTTCTAACCTTTGTTCTTTTTCAATCCTATCTTTAATTATTCTTTCGAGACATCCTCTCGCGAAAACTTCTTCATAGAATTCACTTTTTATGATGATGTCCCTTATTGCCACATAGGTAGCATCCGAAGGGACAATTTCGTCAAATTCAAGCGCAAGCTCGATTAAATCACTTTTACGTCCTTTTGAGAGGTACGACATTTTTAACAATATTTCAATACTCTTCAAAATAAATCACTTCTTAGCACATTTTCTTTCACAGTTCCGTTAGGTTAGAGTCCTACAACGTACTTTTTTTCTTACAGTTCTCTCAGAGAAATGTCAGTCTGACCGTGGGCTTCAACAAACATCCCGCTTCTGAATGTTATAATAGCTTCACTAATTAACTACTAACTATTACTAGCTAATACTAAAACTATCTACTAATCATCATCATTTCAGATTTCAGTTCACGGTTGTCCTTAGACAAAAACACATCAAGGCTGTATAACACATTTATTCTCCTTACTACTCACCGCCTGTTTACAATCAGCCTCGGAAATCTCCCGGTCGAGTCCTGTCTGAGGGATCTGTGACATCACCTCTCCTTTACAAAATGAACGACTTCCTCTGAGGCGAGGCTCTAGGGTAGGAAAGTTGGGTATACCATATTAATTGAATGTGTTGATAATTTGATAATGTGTGTTCAAGCTTTATGTGATTGTTTCTTTTCTTTATAATATTGTGCATAGTGATAATTGATGAACTAATTTTTGCTTAGAAGTGAATATTACCGTTTAATTTTAAAAATTTCAGCGCTTGACTTAAATTTGTTAACTAAATGTACATCAGAGCTGATGGGGAGCATAGTGTTTCTCCTTAGAAATATCTTTAATATTGAAATTTATACTCAAATAATTAAGTAACTAATTATTTAGCAATGTTACCTGAACAGTGCATTGGAGGGGATAATTATCATCATAAAGTTCCTAGCCCTATTGCCTTGGTTATGATCACTTGTCAAAGATGTGATTTTATGCCTTAACAATTGTGAGATTTGATTGATTCTTCAGAAAAACATGATCTGGGTAAGTAGGCTCTTTAAAGTTTGTAAATCTTTAGCTGAAATATTTAATTTATGGAATGCTTATTGTTTTGAAAAATACTTAGAATTTTATGTGGATAATTTTATTATATTTTATTGACATTTTAATTGGATATTATTTTAATAGATGGTTTTATTAAAAATTCTTTAATTGCAAATTCTTAGGTGAAGAATATATTTTATTTGTTTAGAAGACAATTGTTTTGAACAATATTAGTAATTGAGATATTCTGTCTTTCAATTTTTTTTTCGTTTCGCCTGTCTTTTCTTTAAATTACAAATTGAATTATGTAGTAATCCATCACCCAACAAGATGCACTGGGGGGTAGGGTTAGTACCATAGAACTAGATACCGCACAACTCATCCCAGTCTGAATAATACCATGTTTTGTTTTGCTTTTGTATTCAAATTATTCATTTAGTTTCAAATTTCATCTCAATTTTATCTCATCTTTTTACGTAGTTCTATAAATCTTTTTTTGATTGATTTCAGTTAATTGTCTCTTACTTTTATGTTTTTTAGGTATAAATCTCATGCTTTATCTATATACAACACCCACACACACACACACACACACACATAATATATATATATATATTTTTTTATACAAAAATTGAACTTTAAATGTATCAATACTGTTACGAACTTCTGTGACACTTTCCTGTGACAGAGCTCTTGTGGAAGAGATTCTGTCACCGAAAGAAAGGTAGCCAGTGAGCCTCAGCCCTGGCTATCTTTTTGGTGACTTAAGATCCAAAATGAAGGTTACAAAAAAATCCTGCCATCTTGGCGATATCTAGAATAGGGTGAAAGTTGCGGGCTTTTCTCTGTGAAGTCACATCTGGCTGGAGAGGCTGTATTACTATACTTGACCAGAGTGAATCGATTAGAATCAATTGACATTGTTCGAGTGAATCTTCTGGAATCAGTTGGAGTTTGCCTTTCAGAGTGAATAATACATGCTATTTTGTCCGAAATATGAAATAGTGCTGATTGTTAATAAAAGTTCTGGTTATTAATTACTGTTTGTATTTGTGTTGCTGATCTGCACAAAATCTGAATTGTTCATATTGTGTAGCTAATCCTTACAAGTGATATGTTTTCTGCTTGGGGTGATAATCAGTCAAGTTTTGTTACCTGTATTTATCTCGTCTTGAATATTTGTGAATATAGCATCATTTGCCATGATCCTCCACACTAGACAGATTTCATCGTACACCCACAAGAGATATTGAAGACTTTTTGTAGCAATACTTAATAAAAGGCAATATATGCTAAAAGCATTTATAGAACTTTTTATTCTTGTGTTACTACATCGATTTTCAGTATAACATCTTTTAAACTGTTATTGAGATATTAAGTAATTATTGACATTATTCTTCGAAACAATCATATAGTGCAAAATATATCTTAGTTGATATTTTTTTTATCTAATATAATAACAAGAACCGACCTGTAAAAGCCACTTCTCCTTTGGAACCCAACGTACGTTTAGCTATACGAGCAGAATTCTGAGCCGATCCACCGGCTACAAGAACAGAGTCTTGATCGAGGAACAGATCTTGAAACAAAGCACAGTGTTTTTCGGCAGCTCTAACACAACCATCGATTTTCAGATCATATTGCTCCAATATCTTTTCTTCAAATCGAGTAGAAATGTCCAAGAGAGGACTTCCAACGAACACTAACAGCACTTCAGTCTGAACAATAAAAAAGGAAATAATCGTAGTATGAAGAAATAAGCGGGACAGTTAGGAACAAAAGAAGACCCGGTACAAAGTGAACTTGCAGGGCCTTGAAACAAATTTCGTACAATAAAATAAAAATTGATTTCATTTTGCTATTTATCATAGTACAGTAAGAAGCTAATGAAATAATAATACAATTATAAATAATATAGAACAATTAATAATACACCCATCGTCAAATCAAAAGTTCCATCTAGAAGAAAATATCAAATTCAAATGAGATTTGAAAGTAAGTTAGTATTCCCCAACAACAAGAAATTATTAAAAACTGATCAGGCATATGACAAATACAAAATATATCAAAATACAAAATTAATTGAACTCTCAATAGGATGATGGGCTATTTCAAATTTTATTTAAATTGCATTCTGCCACACGTCGTGGCATGGAGTAGTAGACGCCCTTATGGTGTCTTGACTCAACTCATCTCCTGCATATTAAACATCGGCTTGCATATCTTGAAGATTTTATGGTGACAATGGAGTTTTAACGCAATGGCTTATCTAATCTTGCAAGTTTTGTATAGGCGACAGGCCTGACCATTACATAAGGTTTGTGGCTACGAGGCAAGTTCTTGAGATGGCCGCGGAATAGACACGAGTGTTGTCTTGTGGAAATAGAGGATTTTAAGGGGCACTCATGGAAGTAATGGACACCAGTCGAAAGATTTCATTAGCGCAGCTTTGGGACATCAAAGTAGCTTTGATGCAGACCAATGGAAATAGGATATCATAGGAAATCAAATCCCATACCATTATACCTTACTATCTGGATACGTGACGAGTGACAGCAAATTGTCCATTGTGGCACTGACCACGTTACCTGTACACACAGGTGTGGCTGTCATTTGCACCAAGACAAAAGCAAGACGGTTCGTTAAAAAGGAATAGCTGTCATTCCTCAGGCTCTGTGCTGCTTTTTGATGGCCCCATTGCAGTCACTGGCGTCTTTCCATTGTGTCAGAGGCAATCTCCGTAATGTCTCCGTACAAGCAGTCCGGAAATATGCAACCGTCTGCTAGTGGTACTGGCCCTTACACTATGATGCAGAGAAAACATCTCAGTTCACATAACATCTGGAACAGTGGCAGTTGGTGTGGTCAATTCTTCTCTGCTTGTAATCCTTGTAGTTCTTTAAGAGCCTATGTCGTGATCAAAAACTTCCTTGAACCCAATTCCACCAGCAGCGTGAAGCTGTAACTTCTGCGAGACTAATGTGTCGTGTATTCCTCAGAATTACCATCCACCCAAATGCAGTCTTACGATGCGAACCTTCTTAGAGGCGTTCAATTGCCTCTTGTTTTTCTTTCTCTCATCTCAAAAGCATTCTTAACTACAAAACAGTAAAGTGAAACCAAACACATTAGTTAGAATTAAAATTACTCGCTTTGGGGGAACCTTTTAAATTGTCCGTAGTGCGTCGCTAAGTTTCGAGTTTTCTGACATCATTGGGGCCGACGTGTCTGATACTTGAATGATTTGCATATCTTGCACAAACGAATTTGCATTTACCTAACTTGCTTCCTTCTGGGTGCAACTTTTTTTTTTTTTTTTTTTTGACGATGAATTGATTTACAATGCAATACAATTTTTATTCTATTTTTAATCAATTTTTAATTTTTAATGTATTCTTATAAATACGTTAGAAACATAATTAGACTTTTGAAAGGCAGGCAATTTTTTCAAAATATCTGAAAAAAAAAAACTTTACAGAAGTCACATGGAGAAGGATTTTCCTTGATCTCAATAATAATGTATATTTCTAGTTATACTATCTAGCATAGCTTGATAATATAATACATTAGCCTCTTGTCTTTTTAAAGTGGATTGTATTACTTATTTTCACAACTCGTAATAAAAGCGTGTGATTAGCCGTGACAACGAAATGTATGATATTCTCACAAGCTATTTATAAGCGTAGTAATTGACTCACAACACCCAGTCTTACCTTGGATTGGTCGACGAGGGCTAGTTGCGTAATAGTATTCAAATGTATGTATATTCGATTGTCCAAAGAAAATTAAACAAAACCGTTTTGATTTTGCAAAATGAGTCGGAGGCACAGGGCTTTATGCGCTGGCACCGCCCCAAGGCCAGCGCATAAAGCTTTCAACTTTAGAATATGTAAAGTAGAATACACATGCATATAAAGAAGAATACACGACGCATATGGCTTAAGGCCGTTTTTCTGCATATGTAAAGAATTACCTTTAAAACAAATAAATTCATGCATGAGTAATGTTTTGATGAGAGAGATCATTAAATTAAATTTAAACGAAGGCTTTATATTCAAACTGCACTGGGAGCGAAAATGACATGCACGCCTTTTGATTCTACTATTACAAGTCCTTGAAGACTCTACCGCAAAGTACAGTGAATTCTTGAATACAGTTGTCAGGGTCATTTTTTTCGAAATAAATAAAAATAGAGTGTATATTTATTGAGTAATGAGTAGAAACAATTCCTCTCTATGTAATATAATTTTTCTCTCTGTACTGCATTTTTAACATGTTAAAGATTTAAAAAATACATTATTCATGCATTCGTTTTACATATTCCCTAAAATGTGATATGTATCGTATTAGAAAACAAGAAATTTTTTATATTTTTTTTACTTTCCGGATTAATCTCAGTGATTGTTTCGTGAATTAAATCGAAAATTAAAGTGAAATTTTTTTAAATGTATTTTGAACGAATTGAAATGATAATAATTTCATTCATTTAACTTATATTTTTTAAAAAAACGAAATTGAATAATATTTCATACAGCAAATTTCTTGAATTATGAACCAGCGTCAAGAACAAAACATGAAATTCAAAGCACTGTATTTATCCTTGTACAATAATATAATTAACTCATTTAATATAAATATATTTCTAAAATGTTCGTTAAATAATTTTAGATTAATGACTATTAATTATATATTTAGCCTTTTTCATACTTCACTGGGATGATCTATAAATGTTTTTAAAAAAATCCTTTAAATAGCAGCAAAAAGTGCATCTTATAGCATAAAGAAAGCATATTGTTTACTTTTCATATAAATAATTTTTTTAGTGCATGTTCATAGAATTTGACGAAACAAGTCTCGTGAAACGTAAATAAATTAACAATTTCCGAATTAATGTAAAAATCTGTTTTTTCAATTCGAAATGAACTCTTTAGACAAAACAATTTTACAATCAACAATTCTGAAATAAATGTCATACAAAGGAAAATACATAATCGCAACATGTTTTTTTTATCACAATGTTATGTTGCAATTCTTGCAAAACTGCTATTCGTAAAATGAGATAACTATTTGTAATTGTATGTTGATTTATAACGGCAAGATCCTGTGACATCACTGTGACGTTCCCCAAGAACATTTCTGACATTGTAGCGAAGATCAAGATAACGTAGAAAGATACAGGTG
>BMAW01051852.1:1835890-1851896 GCA_019974015.1 Nephila pilipes
GGTAAAGCGTTAAGATCGAAGCGATTGAGATCCTGTTTGCGGCGCCCAGCGCTTCTCACACTTTATGTATAGAAATACCCAGAAGCCTTTTTGTTCCTGTTACATTTGAATAAGTTTTTTGAATCCGGCAAAGCATGTCTGCAGCATTTGGTTTTACTACTCATTTATTTTCTGGATTCAAGGGATCGATTTTTGTGGGTTGTGTATATTTGTACTTATTTATTGAGCTCCAGTTTAGGTGATTTTTCTGCTTCTAAATTTTGCCAGTTCTGCCTAACGCCTAGGATTGTCCTGGCCCGAGCAGTCGGACAAAATGTAACTTAGCAAAATTTAGATGTCAGTAATCCTCTACCTATATCTGCAGTTCATTAAAATTCTTACATCCGCAAACGTGCTTTGAATAAGTATTTTAATATTGCTAATAGAAATGTATTTATTCAAAAATGACTTACCTCTGCTTCGTCCATGCCTTTATCTTCACTATTATTCAGGACTGTTCCTCCATTGATAAGAAGTTCCTATCTTATCAGAAAAGACTACTGAATAGACAAACTGAATGCGCAAGTCGTTTGAAAAATAAGGCAATAACTTTTAACCCAAAGTTAAATTTATCTGTAAAAAGGTTCTAAGAAAATACTTTTTTTTTTATCATAGTTTTCTGATCGTTCCTCAAATAATATTGTAATCGAAATCAATATAAAATTTCACTCTCGTTGAACTTAACAAACATGAATTTCACCAATCGTTTGATCCGTTGAGTCATACATCTTTGACATATTTCTTTTCTCATTTTTTGTTTCTACTGTTTTATTTTTTATTTGTTTTGTCTTGGTACTGTTAAAAATACCTATCGTACTTAAAAAGGAAAATTTATTAAAGATGTACGAAACCATTTTGAACACATGTAAGAAATTTCGGAGTTTTTTTTTAACAAAATCTTGGTAGAATTTCGGTAAATTTAAATTTTTGGTGAATTTTTTTTTCCATGAATATTTTTTAAAATTAAAAATCATAGTATTTTTGTTTTTTAAATCAGAACTTTTTCTGATATATGTAAGAATACAATTCCTAAAAATAATAATGTACTGATAAATAATAGTTTCAACAATAATAAATGCAAGTGTTTACATGTGAAATATTAATCTCATATATTTTTCTTTCCTTTTTTTCGTTTCTTTCTTTCTTATTTTTTGAAAATGTATTAGGAAAATATATAATAATCACTTTTTTTCAACTTTGATCTATTTGTGGTCTTTAATTTTGCAGGTAATTAAAAAAATTTCTTTGAGTTTGTTTTAAGTATATAAGGCATTTTATTCATTTTTATCTCGTGGCTTTTAATAAGAAGTGCTTTTATTATTAAAAATGTTATTAGGAATACGAAAGAAAATTTCTAGTAAATATTTTAACAAAAAAAGTATTTTTTTCTCATTGTGGCTGTTGATTGATAAGGTAATTTAAAATTAGCAATATTACACCCAGCTCCTCTGAAGATCCTCCTGTTTTTCATTAAATATTAAATATAATTGAAAATTATGTCCCTGTATTTTTCTAGGGAAAATAATCACTTTATTCTGGAATTTCGAAATAAGTCCAAGAAATAGGAAGTTTTAATTTTAAAAAATGAGTTAATATGTGTGTGTGCGTTTCATTTCAAAGTAAATAACATTTCATAAAGAATGTAAACTAAAATATATAAGACGATGGTAAATTCTTCCAATAAAGAACTATAACACACAGTTAGAAATCAGAAAGAATTATATTTGCGAAAAAACCTGCTGATGGATTGTACTCAAATTACCAAAAAAGGGGTGAAGTTATACATTTAAGCTAATCACTTAATAATTGTGAGATTTAATTATTTCACGAGCCTTAACAAAAATTGTAACAAAAAAGATGCATAGCAAAAAGGATTCCAGGTCTTAATTATGGCGTAATTATGAAGCTAAGCACAGAAAATGGTGGGCTTAAACTGGAAGTGGGATACATGAACGTAACAACAATGTTTGATTCAAATACTGACCTGCTTTGGGTCATTTTTCATTTTTATATATTGTTAAGAACCGGAGATGACGTTTCTCTGTAACATTACTCTTATAAAGGAAAAGAGCCATTAACAGAGATTTCGTCGATCACCATGGAAAGCTTGAGCAATGATTTTCTGAGTCCGGGGAACAATTTCGATGATTGGAAGACTATGGAGACAAAATGAAGGTATTCGAAAATTTGGAATTTGGTCGAAATCTCAATTAGCACGAAACTTATGGATATTTCCCGATTTTTCCCAGTGACGTCACATCTGACTGGAACAGCTATAAATACGTCGAGTTTCTGAGATGAAGCAGCCTGTGTTAGGAGTCTGCATTTCAAGTGCAAGGTATCAATGTAGAAATTATTTCGCGTTGCTGTTCAGAACGTTATTGAAAGTGCTCTTACTGTTATTACCAGTGATTTGCTTTCTGCTTGTGTTGCAGAAAGTTAAGAACTTTCTGTACAAAGACTGTTTTCCCTGACTGTAATGAGCTCTTTTTTTTGGTTACTCTGTATATGCTAATACGATCTTATAAATATGTTCTTTGTTCATCTATTTGTTCGATTTATAACGAAGTTTTTATTTATTAAACATTTATTGTTTAGTTTCATGTTCAGTAGTGCCTGATAAACAGTTGTCTTTTTTTGGAGCATTGAACATGATAAATTTTACTTTGCTTTATTTATTTTTTCTTCAAAAATACTCAGATGTTAATTCTTTGAGCTCCTTATGTTCACTTATTTCTGTATATTTCCCAATAATAATATTTCTAGAGCGGTGATTATCCCAGGAGACCAGCTAGATAGCTTCAAACTGATGAGCTTGGTCTCCATTGGACGAATCAATGATTCTTATACCAAGATTTTTCAAGAAGTTAACATTTGTCCTCTTATATATAAAACTAAAAAGGATTTTTCGGCTAATTATCAACTTATTAATTACATTTTAAATAATATTGTAAAACTAGTTCCTCATTTGCTCGATAGATGGCACCACAAATCCGTATCATGAGTAAGTTCAGGCAGCGCTCTCTTTCTTAGAGCGAAACCGCTGAGCGCTCTTCTCGTCAGTTCTTCTAACTCGTCAGCATCTCTAGCACGCAGCATCGCTCTCTTCTTTTACCCCGATTACTTATATAAACAATTGAAGTGTTCTACTCTGAACGCCAGAGCGCGTTCCAACGCCCTTCGATATTAGGTTTTAAGATAGGTTTCAATCCACCGTCGTTGAAGAGCTAGTTCCTTAAATCAAAATGACTTGTATAAAATCACTTATAAACATTACTTCGTCTCTCGCAAATAAATAGAATAATTCAAAATACTGCTTCATCTGTTGACTAGCAGTTACGATCAAAATGACCATGGAACCCAGCAATAAGAGCTACACCCCTATACTCCGATACCAGTGAGCTCTCTTTAAACCTCTAAAGATACCACACACACACACACACATATATATATATATACATATTCATCCCACTAACATGAGGGAAAGAGACCGTTGGAGTGGTCCTGGAATGCTTGTGTGAGGAAGGATTATGTTGAATTGGCGAACGAAAATCCATATTTTTGATAGCGGTTCACTTACCGGAGGTCGATAATGTGAAGAAGTTATCCTTCCACACTTGTTTCTGTTCCGAGATGTCATTGGATCCAGACTTTATTTTTGTGGATGACAGTGCACGTCCACGTAGGGCCTCTGCTTATGAGGAGCTTCTGGAAAGTGAAAATATTGCAAAATAAATTCGCCAGCGTGCTCCCCTGATTTAAATCTCATCGAACATGTGTGGAATGCTTTTTGAAAACACACGGCAGCAATATCTTATCTCCCGGCAACTTTTACCTCATGAACTGCTGCATAATTTGATGAACAGAAGGTGTCATTCAACATTGCAGTTAGGGGAGGTCATATGCCTTACTAAGAAACTATGGTTTGTTGTTCTTTATCATGACCAGTTAATGTTTTTTACTAATGACATTTTGTCAGTAAGGACTTTATCTTCTTTGTTCCATAATATATGTATACAATTCATTTTTTGACTACTATGGTTTCATCAAGCTTTAAGCACTATAAAGTGCCTCTATGAATTCCATGTCACCCAGTAGATTTTTTTTCGGAATTACGATACAATTTGAAAAGTTGCTTAAGTTTGATGAGTAACAATAACGAATCTAATGATAGTGACGTGTTTGTTATATATCTTCATATATGAACTCTCACGAAAAAATCTGGGGGATTCAAATTCGGAAATTATGGTTGTCATATGTCTACCACGTCAGGGAGTATTACAATAGCAATTTCACATGAGATTAATGCGGAATTACTGAGACACACTTAATTTTCAAAATAACTTTTCACAAGAGATATTTAAGACAACCTCATTGCTACAAAGAAACATAAACAATATATATATATACTGAAAATTTATGAAAGAATAATTTAAAATATTTAAAAAGACAAAAATCCAGAAAGAAATGTGACAATGATCTATAATATGTTAAATAAACCTATATATATATATATAGGTTTATTTAAACCCCATTCCGTACTTTAACGAGTCTTAGATCTTAGACGATCCTTATAATCTACATTACAAAGCAAGCGTGCTAATGGTTACGTACTTCAGATTTTGAAATAAAATTTGATTTAGCCGAAAGAAATGCAATATATGAAACATTTACATGGAAGCAATGATTACGAATCTAATGATAATTACATCTTTGTACCATTAGAAACGTATAGTTAGAGTTGAGATAAGTGAAGAGGATGATGCTTTGTATCAATCAAGTGTATTTGGCAGAAAAATAAAAAATGTACCCTATAATTTGGAAATGTTCTGGAGCTCATGCACATAAAGGCATCTGTTTCATTTTGATAGCTCATGCAAAGAAATCAAGTACCTAAGCGAATCGGTCTAAAAGAGGACTCTGATCTGTGTGTCGGATTTCGTGGAGCTAAATGGCACGGGAAAAGGTTCTATATACATTCAATAAACATTCTAAAAGAACACATTTATTCCATTGCATACATGTAGGAAATAGTTAACAATATCATTAATAAACATTTTTTAACAGTATTGTAGGACATTTGTATGGAATACATTATATCGACATAGTATACCTTTTTCACATTGAGTGTGATCAGTATCTGTCTCGACATGAAATAAAAATCATTTCAATGATTATTCGTCATAACCCTTATTCAGTCTCTCTATGACTTTGTTTCCAATCATAACAAAATCTTGTATTCTTTGCAATTGATTTACAACACATTCTCTTGGTTCATCGGCATCTAGAGGTATAATCTCGGTGGTTCTTCGGTATAACATGTTAATCCACCGTTGAATCTCGAACCATGTCATGTCTTCTTTAACTTTGGCAGACATTGCTGTAGTCACCTACAGAAAATTTTACGTTTTAATTAAGTAGTTCAGAACAATTATTTATATATATTTCAGAAATCATTTCAATATTTCTTTTAAATTTGTGATAATATAACCTATTCTAGAATTATTTCATGTATTAGTTAAGTGCGATTTAATGAATAGTGATTATTACGACCCCATAGTGTTACGATCACAGAGTATTGTGAATAACCAATGTGATAAGAGTGTTGACGCCTATAAATAGGGCTGTTATCTTTGTTATAAGTAAGATAAGAAAATGTGCAGATAGTGTACATAGGGTAGTTGAAGATAGACGTTGTATGCGATATAACTAGCGCTCTTAATTTTACTCTTGAATATGGAGTTAATGTCATTCCCCCTAACAATAAAGCGGTTTGCGTTAATATTAACAGTGATAGACTCAATCCTTTGATTCGAAAGTGGAATATAACTGATTTCTGAAAGTAGTTGCGGAAATTGAATGTAATTTTAATAATACGAGTCTTACTTTATTAGAAGGATATGTGCAATTTAATTCGTGCGAGATAATTATGTGGTGCCACGAATTAATAAAATAACTTTTATGCGGTAAATTGCATCTTAAAATACTAAAATGTACATTTAACCCTTGAAATTGATTTTTATAACATATGCCAGTCGATCGAGGGGATGAGTTTAAATTCTTTAATTGGGTTATTCGCGATTTTCTCTTCACTAAACTATGGGATTTTTGGTAATTTGAATTGCATACAATAACTACTCTTTGCCAACCGATTGAAACGTGATTAGGTTATGGATAAGTCAGTAATACCTTTAGTTAGAAATGTGATTAGGTTATGAAGATAAGAGGTGTAATGAATTTCATGAAAGATAGTGATATATTAGAGAAACAGAACTGAAAGGAAAGAGAAGAGAGACAGAAGATAGCGACAAGCTGATAGATAACTGTAGATTGGATTGAAACATCGTAAGTAATCAGTTCGATTGAAGTGACGAAATAACCTGCATAGAGCAATACAAATTGAATCTCGGATAAACAAGGAGTGTGGGAGTCAGAAAGAGTGATTTGGTAAGCTAAGACTTCATTATTAGAATATAAACTAAGATTTACTGAATTGAGAGGAATTCGAAACAAAGAGAGAGAATAATCTTGCATATTCTATGTTAAGATCTAATAAGCTGTTTATTCCTTTTTTTAAAATTACCTTTAGTTAGAGTCATAAACTTATTGATTATTTAATCAGACTTTAAGATGGCTGTAGAGTTAAATAATGAAGGTAATATTTCACACAGTACTTGTATAATAATGAAGGAAATGTGTCACACAATACTTGTATAATAATAAAGCAAAAAAGGCGTGTGAACCTGGATTAAAGGAATGAAAATTAAAAAAATATACAAGAAAACTGAAGTTACAATCTTCAACTACTGAATTAAATTTAAAAATTTTTCACAGTATGATAGAAGTATTCAAAACCATAAGTGTAGAGAAGAAATCCTAAGACCTGTTGATTTTTGTTCGTATTCTCCAACAATTTGTATATATTGAGGAACATCACCGACATTTATTTCAAAATTCCAGGAACATAAAATGCGTAGTGTTGCGTCAAGTGTTTACTTTTCAAACGCACTACATTTGTAACACCCGGTCGTTACGGGCGTTATCTTGTGCCATCACTAATTTCAAATATTAAACACTACGACACCAATAATTACAGAACCACCAAAACAACTTTCACCATTTATTAATATATATCTACTATGACATCAATAATAGTGCTCTCCAGGTAAAGTTTACTAACGCTTTAATTCAACTCACCAATAATAATCTAACAGCTTCTTACCAATATCTTTTATCAACTGCAACTCCGAATCTGGAACAACTGCTGAAAATATTAGAACAATTCTCAATCCGAGTGATCTATACTCGGACCTCAATACTAATCTGTAAATCCGCCTTCCTATAATATAGCACTTAGATTCCACCTCCTCTCGCTACAACGCCTCTCTGATCCTCCAGATGGAGTTTATATAATTCTCAACTCCACCGCTTCACTTCATTCCTAACTGCTTTACATATTAATGTTCTTCATCACGTTTCATTTTTGGTTGAGCAAAGGTTGTTTAGCGAAAGCAATCAATCTCAATTGAAAGTCCCCAAGGTTAGTGAAGAGAAACCACGAATAGCCCAATGTCACACATTGACTTTGTAGTTTCCTTTTCATTTGAGAATCTCTTTTCAGTTGAATAACCAATGACTTTATTTGAAACGGTTTAATCTTCATACTTTGAATAGATCTAATCGATCCCTTTCCATAATTTATTTCGTGACAGTTTCCATGGCTTTTAATTAAAATATTTTGAATTTTATGTGTTCTTAAAATAGATAATTTTCTTTAGTTTATTGCAGTTCTTTGATAATGCATTTTTTAAACAAAGGAAGGAAATGACATTTTATCCGACTGAGTCTAATCAACCCAAATCACTGTCCTGTACAGAAATAAATAAAAAATTAATTTAGTATTGTTGGATGGTTTACATTTCAAATAATGCTCGACAGTTATCAATCACAGATATTGTTTGGTTCCCAAATAGTTATGACTATGTTTCATATGGACCGAAACAGAATAAGTCAATAATCTTCATTTCAAAATTGCACCCTGAGGCCAAAGGATTTAGATGAGAAAGAACAGAAACCAGATATAATTTTAAATTATAATGCAACTAAAGGTGAAATAAGTGCAAGTGATAAATTAATTGCTATGTATACATGCAAAGGAACTAGGTTTTAATTGATTCTTTATAATAACCACACTTAGAAACAAGTCGAGAGTTACTAACGACTCATCTCTTTTTTGAACCTCGGCCAAGTGACAAGGACGATACCAACGTTGGCATCTCACTCTCAAACTTCCACATATATCAACGTTAAGACTTAGACCCTCGACTGATTTAACGTCATCAGCACAGTGGGTCTTTGGTGCAAACGGAACTCAAAACCAAGCCGACAGTTGGTTACCGTGGCCAAAGGTGAGCAAAGAGAAGGTCTGTGTATTTATTCTACAATATAACTAACCTGACTTCTATAAATACGTCTATAGTTTTTAATCATGTAAATTCTTCTTGCAATGAAAACAAGCTGCACAAAAGCTGCCTTTTTCTGAAGGAACTTGAAAAACTGCTGACTAAACCTCACATAAATATAAGGCTGAAAAAAAATATTCCAATACAATAAAGAAGAAATGGGCAATTATAATATGTGAAAAACTGGAAACAATCAGAATACCAAAAGAGGAAAGTGCAAAGAATTTGGTCCAAAGCGCAAGGAATGCGGTGCTCTCTGTATGTGAGTGAGCCATCTTTCATTTTACCACATTTTTTTCTATAACAAATAATATATTCTAGTTTACACACAGATCGTCTCTCTCTCTCTCTCTCTCTATATATATATATATATATATATGACTATTGTGAAATTTGTAAATCCTAAATGAGTTTTTTTGTTTATTTGAAACCTAAATGAAATTTTCTTTTATTTCCTGCTTTATATCCACTCAGCAGCATTGAAATTAGTGCACTAAGAAGGGAGCTTCTAATGAAAATGAAATTTAATACACAGAATGATGCAGATGAGTGACTTACTATATCCCAAAATAAAGACAATCAAACAAATGTAGTGTGTACAATAAGATAAATAAAGTTCAACTTCAATAATTCATTGTCCTGCTCATAGTTGGACGAAAGAATTAATTTTCTGGACATGGCATTTTAATCAAGTTATTCCCCACAAGAATTTTAATGGGGATAGTATTCGACGTATTTTTTTAGCTGAATTGACTGGTGATATTTATTTGATGATAACAGCGAAGCTAGATCTGTTAGAATAAATCTATTTGGTTTTGTTTAGTTTCATATGAAATAAAACCTATGTGCTGAACAAATAAACAGATACTTGAAAAATTGGTAATTCTCATGTACACAAAATCCACTATACAAAAAAAAAGAAAGTCGCACCTAGAAGAAGTTGTCCGATAAAGACGAAAATTGGCGGATAGGAAAATTATGTACATAATAGAAAATAATTAAAATTTCAGAAAAATTGCATGATTTATTTCCGAGTTACATAGTTACAAAGTAACGAGCTCAATAAGGTGTTGACCCACCTCTAGCCTGGAAGCAAGTTGCCACACGACATGGCATAGAATGATAAAGCTCCCTGATGGTCTTCTACGGTATTTCTTGCCAAATTTGCACCAATTGTCGGTCTAGGTCATCAAAATTCCCTGGTAGATGCAGTCATCTTCCCTTCATATCCCAGACATGCTCGATTGGAGAGAGATCTTGCTGGCCAACGAAGTGTTTTACAAGCTGTAAGACAGTTCATAGCAACACGTGTCATATGTGGTCTAGCACTATCTTACTGAAAAATAAGAACAGGGTACCGCAAAAGAAACAGTAGCAAAACAACTCAGAATGTCGTCAACGTACCTCTGTTCTGTAAGTGTGCTTATAATGACGACCAAAGGGGTCCGGCTATCAAGGGAAATGGCACCCCAGACCGTAACTTTCGATTGAGGGCCTGTGTGGCGTGCAAAAATGAAAGCAGGATCGCCACGCTACGCTGGGCTTCTCCAGACAAGTCTTCGATGATCGTCAGGACACAGCTGGAAACGAGATTCGTCGCTTAACACTATGCGTCCCCAATCAACCTCATTCCAATCTGATCGAGCCAAGCACCACTGTAATCTGGTTTAACAGTGTGCAGATAGGAGTGGCAGGTGACGTAGCGGTCGGTACGAGTGTAGATTTCTCTCTATCAGCCGTCTGTGAATGGTCATGTTGGGCACTCATGTGCGGGTCGCACGTCTGATGGTTGATAGCGATGAATCAAGTGCTGTGACTGCTGATCTGACAATCAATCTATCCTCCCGATCTGCTGTGACCGCTACCATCACGTTACTCAAATATGCCTTTGTCCATGCATTCTTGCTAGCATCTTCTAATCGCCGCATTGCTTCGACCCATATGACGAGCAATTCTCCGATTAGCCCAACCTACCCCCCAACCTACCCCTTACGACCTCTTTCAAACCTGACAATTGCTCGTAATGAGCTCGAATCCTGAGGTGAGGCCTTTTTTCAGTCGTTGAAAGGTATCCTAAACCGCATTGCAACAGTAAATTTGACCAGCAGATTGAGAATTGCTTCTTATATACACCTGCCGAATGCGCAGTTCCGATGCGCTGTAGCTCCCGCTATTCGTTCATTGGACACCAAATTTTAATTATTTGCATGTTCGGTCGAAATGTCTTTGCATTCGAAATTTCATTCGGTCTACTCCTTCTTGGTGCGTCGTCTGTTATGTTATTGATTGTATAATCACTAAGAAGCATTACGCATATTTTTCGGTCATTTTTCATTCGATGTTTATTTTGTTAGTCGGGGCAAAATTTTCTTATAATTTAATTTGATTAGATGTAAATACATAATTGTACTAATGTTTAAAATCATTAGTTGACTCACTCACTCATTACGACCCACCTCATACCGCTTGACATAGATAGCTGTAATAATTATGACATATTAGCTAACATAAAGCTATGGCATAAATTGCTATAAAGATTGATATAAACAGGTTGATTTTATTTAACAGAAATGAGCTAAGAAGACATTTTTTAAATCTATAATTTCTCTAAAATTATAATTAACAAAACTAAAATCTGACGTCACAATTTTTATTATAAATACACTTTTTGAAACTAAAAGATGCGTAATAATTCAACGCGGGCTAAGTCACAGGTACCAGGTAATAAAAGATAAAATTCGTTGAAATTTAAAAATATTAAAATACGAAATATAAAATTTGTTGTATGGTAATATAAACTAAAATACATAAAACACAATATTAAAAATGACTGCAAAAATAATTTAAATAATTAAGTTATATTTAAAATAGCACAGCAATAATATGCATTAAACAATGAAATTTTTAAAATAAGGTACTTTTAATTTACTTCTGTCAGAGGGATTGTTTTTTTCCTAAGAACTCAGTCTTCAACGCAATCCACTAAACATTCTTGTTGTTCTAACCCTTGAAATCTTCCCGCAACAATGAATTTGAGAACTCCCCAATAAATCTGTTGCAGGCTTATTTTTTTCGGTGACACATTCAGAAACAAAAAGCAATTGGGATCAAATTTTTAGAAATAAATTCTTGGCCATTTAATTAGAACATTGTGGTATCAATATTGAAATCCTTGGATCAGAGTTGACTAAGAGATTACTTATAATATCCTCATCTGTAGATTTTCGGAACGTTTTTCTGTCTTTGAACTCCCTGCACTGGCTAAAAACTTTGTTAAGAACTTCTTGATCCTCTTCTGAGAATTTTCTGATAAGAAGAATAAAACTTTTGATTAATTTAGACGAAATTCTCTACTTGTTATGATCCAGGAGAGCCTAAAAATGAATCTTTGCTCCCAACCCGTTACCTCACGTTATTCAAGAAAACATTCCTTTTTGGCTTTGCCAAGCTCATAATAAGATGTAAAGATTTTCATTCCTGTTTTCAAAGTTGAATTTCTTGAAATAATGTACTGTGACTTGAGCAGATTGAGAGATGTATTTACAGCAAGTGCATCCTCACTTGAGAAGGAAATCAAGTCAAATTTCTAATCGAATTAGTACAGTTTCCTTAACACCTCCGAATCTTCTGAATTTTCCAGTAATTTGTTAACGATTTTGGGCACTATATTTTGATCTTTTGGTCCTAAATTCTTCTCGCAGTAAAAAGTAGTTCTCCCAAATACCTTGCCCTCAACTTTCCATCTCTATGCAATTTTTTCTCTTTCAGAAAGTTCACCTTAAGACTTAAGCATAACATTGATTTCTTCAGTGTCGGGGGGTAATCAAAACTTTTATTGATTCTTTCTTCATTTTTACGAAGAAAGAATTTTGCTTTTATACATATTTATCCATTTTATTTTCAAAAAATGATTTAAGTTTATTTCAAAAAGTAAAATCTCACTTTACTCTGAGATAAACTCAAAGCAGGCGTGTTGGATCAAATTTTCTCTTTTAGAATAAGACAATTTTATGGATTCTAAGGCTGCATTTATCAACTAGTAATTCACGAATAGTCCTAAATATTGTTGCTTATATTAATCTAAAAATAAAATAAAATTCAAGCACAACGATCGAAGTTTTACAGAACTTACAACCTTCAAAAATATACACACAAAAAACATTTTAAAGTTCAAAAACAATGCCAATTTTATAACAAGTTGAATAAAGGCCAACAATAAAGTATTAAAGTAGATAATAAATTATTAAAATTATATTAACAATGTTCTTTTCATATTTTACGAGTAAAATAAAGGCAGGCGATAAAGAAGACAGCAAAAATATAAAATAAATCTGTACAGCATGATTTCACACAACAAACAGTTTTTACTTCTTATTTTCAACCTTAAACGCGATTTACATGCAGAATCGGACGAAGTTGGATATAATTTTTACATATTTCTCTCACAAAATATTTAAGGAAACTTCTGTGAAGTCCGTTGTTTAGAACAACTTGGAATTTTTATGTAAAGTCGCCAAAAGTAAGAAAAATACCCAGAAGTTACAATCATCAAGAGTTGTAATCTATTTCAACCCCATTTATTTTTTAAATTATACGAGTATTTTCATAAGTTCTAATAGACCTCCTTAGTTGCAAAAACCGATGCAAGTACTTTATGAAAGGGTCGAATCTTCCAATAACGATTGAACTGGGAAGATAAGAATTTATGAAAATTTCTTCTTCATACTATCGATTTTATGTATAATTGCCGCAATCATGGTGACTTATATCTTGTTTATCCCTACATACCCAAGATCCTATAAGACGATGATATTAACTCATTGAGCTGATTTTTTTTTTTTTTTTTTAATATTTGTTCATATCCTAGAAAATGCCCGTTTCGTCCCACTACATGCCACAATACCCACCTGCTGCAATACATGCCGCAGCACGGTTCGGCATTGAATTGATTAGACGTTGGATGTTATCCTGAAGCAGATAGTTCCACATATATTTTAACAGCCTCCTCCAAATCACGTACAGAGGGGAATGGCGGCATCTGGCGTTTCAGGTGATCCCACAAATGCTCTATGGAGGACAAGACCGGGGAGCGGATCGGCCATGGAATAGTCTAAACATGACGCAGAAAGTCTTAAGCTACTCGATCTGCATGCGAACGAATATTATTTTGCTCAAAAATTGCCCCAGGAAGTGCATTTAGGAAAGGTACCAGGTGGGGTAGAAGAACGTGATAAACATAACACTGGCTCATTATGGTTCGGCGTATCACAATTAAGGTGATCCGGCTATCATAGGCTATTAAGCCTGCAATGTTGACAGTGTATAGCGCGACAGAGTGGTTGAAATTGTACCTTTCACCAGGGCGTCTTCACACCCGTATAATTTGTTTCCAAAGCGAGCCACGTTTTGCCAATCTGTGACATTCCATGTCGTTCTGGCTTGATACCACTGCAGACGGAGTCGCCGATGTTTCGGTGTTAAAGGCAATTCATAAAAAAGGTTACAGATTCGTTTCGCAAGGCGTTCTGGGTATGGTTTGTAAAACAATTGGCAGCCCTATATCGAAGAACGAGTCACTGTGGGATCCCCGAATGCTTACCGCACAATCCTCTCGCCTCGTGGTTATCCTGGTCGCTTCAGACTCGGATCTACGCATGTGGGTACAATCTCGCTTTTTTAGTTCCCAACATGTTTTGACGAAGCATTCCGAAAGATCGACATGGCTAGTAACATGGCTCGTCGACTAACCTACGGTTTTTTATGCCGAGTATCAAGTCCCTCTCAAATTCGCTCAAATGTGTGAAATGTCATCTCACACTTCTACTTGACATTCTTCACTTGCTTAAGTTAAGTCCTCCTAGAGTCGGAATGTTATCGTAACATTTATGAGTCTTTCTCTGAGTGCCGGTTTACATAGGACCCACTTTCAGATTGCGGCACCATTACAGAGTGTGTGCTCATGCGCAGTAGCACCAAACTTGGATCATTTTCATATCGGACATCATTCAACTACTTTGCAATGTTTCACGAATGTAACTTGCTTCCTTCACGATGCACTGTTCTCAATGCTCCTGAGTGTATTTTGAAAAGGAGGGATAGAAATAATTGCTTTTTTTTCAACATAATTTCATTTGGGCCGTAGCAATCAAAATTATAGATTAAAAGGAAATATAGAAAAATTAGGAAATTTTGGAGACATTTAAAATGGGTTGCCAAAAGATTTTAATGATAGTAAAAAATATCGTAATGGTTAGCGAAAAAAGACAGATTTTGTCACGGTCAAATCGTTATCAAACAAAAAAAAATCGCCAAATTTGGCGTATATCCTACACTTCATTTTAATCAAGATTATGTTTTATATTTTTTGAATTTAGGCAGTTTTAAAAATTACCTGTCTGTCTAACTCGACATTCCTCGTGCGAATATCTTTTATTTCTAGTTTAATTTTATGAATAATTTCTTCCTTATCCAAGATATCTAGTGGATGACTCTTTGCTCTTTCAGTCATAGCTCTCCTTTCATCTGTGAAACGCTGCTCTTCTGTGAGGCTTCTCTTATCTGCTTCTAGTAGGTCTTTTCGCAAAAGTTTCAAAACAAGATAAAACTCAACAAACTTTTTTGTTGAAGGGAATATTCGTAATTCTGCAAAATAGAGAATGTTTGGATTATTTCGGGATCTTCAATACCTAAACATTATTCTCGTAGTTAAATTTATACAGTATACCATATAAATTTTTAGAAAAAATATTTTCTAGGAAAACTCAGCTTCTCGTTAAAATTTGGGGCAAAAAATTTATTATAGAAAAATGTTCAATATTTACAAACATTGCTCAAAAGAAACATTGTTCATTCTATCTGCATTTACTTCCATTTAAAACAACTTTTTATTGTTTAATTGTATTATGTAATTTATGAATGAAAGTATTTTATGTTATTTATATCCTACATTAATATTCAAACTGTTTTAAAAATAAAATTTAATCAATTCGTATTTGTTAACTTTTATTTTTAAGGAATTTAAAACTATATATATATATTAATGAGAATCGTTTCGTAACAGTAGTTGTGAATAATATAAACAAAGTTTTAGAATTGTGATTTGAGATTCCTTCCTTCTAAATGCCTAAATAATCGTAATTTCTTATTAACAGCCTAAGGGGCTATGTTTTAGGGGGATCATTTTCGGCGTACCGGATCACTTTTCAATTTTTTATCTTTTGCTTCAATTTAAATTACATTTAGCTTAAATATGTTCAATTTATACTCCGTTTCACCTTAACTTGGGTGCACTTCCGTTTCACCTTAACTAAGGCAGAAAATGCACCAATCCGCTTGAAAAATAGTTTTATCTTGTTTTGGAATTTAAAATGAAAAAAGGCTTAGAAATTTGAAAAAAAAAAAAAAAAAAAACGTCATACATTATAGAAAGTATGATTTTAAGGATAGATTTCAAGTTAATAACTTGTTTAAACCATTTATTTTGTTAATTTAAGCGAATGAAAGTA